>JBAMNC010000055.1:0-285364 GCA_037902135.1 Cetoscarus ocellatus | reverse complement strand
GTTGACCTGCACGCTGTCATGGCTTAAATGTATTGCAGAAAGTAAATAAATTAAGATCAGATACATCTATATAGAAGTTAACAGGGACTGGGGTTGATGGAGTTGTGGAATTTGACTGTTTTCTCCTTACATCATCAACAAGGGTTCATGAAAACAGCTGTTTCTCATCAATGCTAACTGAGGCTATTGTTTGAGTTGATGGCTTTCTCCATGGACAGATCATCCAAATGTTGACCATCAATGGTCACAACTGTTGAAACTCCTTGGCATAGAATGGGGCGGTTTCAAAAGGAATGTGTGTCTACAGAATATAAACCCCACAGACAAGACAAAACACACACTTTACATGTTTCAACTTGGAGACAAGAAAGAAGATCCAGACAGGACCAGACTGAGATGCTTCAAACACTGCCAGTGGCTGACATTGACCCAACTAGAGCACCAACTTGGAATTCAGCTTGAGTAAGTGCTTCTTGTTGGGGCGGTTTAACATGGCAAATGCAACTAAATTGAAATATGATATCAGTTATTGTAGATCACAGTAAGATCATCTCAAAGGAAGACACTGATGGTTGTTGAGCTCATAAGTGCTTCTCTTTGGGGGTGTCTTGCTTGTGAGTGTATCATCTGATGTATGACTGGACAATATCCTGCTAAACGACTACATAGTTGTCGTGGTGGTCTGCCTTGATTTGTTGCCAGCATTACCCAAACATGAGCACTGACTTGGGATGTGACTGCAGTAAGTGCTACTTGTTGGGGTAGTGTAGGTGAACACCTATTTCCACGTTTAGCTGTAACAGATAGTCAGGATAATCCACCAACGACGTGTGCTGCACCTAAAGGAAAGCCTCCTGGACATCAATGCCTGTTGCAAATATGACTTCAACTTGAGCATGAGCTGACCACTGTGATTCAGTAAGTGCTTCTTGTTGGGGCAGTCTTTCTTGACAATTGCAACTGACACCCACACAATTTTGAATGATTTACTCTCAGGCCACTCCAAATAGAGCCACTGATGATTCTTGTTGCCATAAGTGCTTCTCTTTGGGGTTGTCTTGGATGTGAAGATCACCAAGTGGACTTATCTGAACATAAGAATCTGCAATTGTTGTGTCACTATGTTAAGACACCGTGACAACTGATAATATTTCGTTAAAAGTCATCATTGTGACCCCAAACGAAACATTAACTTTTGTTGACTTTGTAGTAAGTGCTTCTTGTTGGGGTAGTCATGTTGACCTGCACGCTGTCATGGCTTAAATGTATTGCAGAAAGTAAATAAATTAAGATCAGATACAGCTATATAGAAGTTAACAGGGACTGAGGTGGATGGAGTTGTGGAATTTGACTGTTTTCTCCTTACATCATCAACAAGGGTTCATGAAAACAGCTGTTTCTCATCAATGCTAATTGAGGCTATTGTTTGAGTTGATGGCTTTCTCCATGGACAGATCATCCAAATGTTGACCGTCAATGGTCACAACTGTTGAAACTCCTTGGCATAGAAAGGGGCGGTGTCAAAAGGAATGTGTGTCTACAGAATATAAACCCCACAGACGAGACAAAACACACACATTATATGTTTCAACTTGGAGACAAGAAAGAAGATCCAGACAGGACCAGACTGAGATGCTTCGAACACTGCCAGTGGCTGACATTGACCCAACTAGAGCACCAACTTGGAATTCAGCTTGAGTAAGTGCTTCTTGTTGGGGCGGTTTAACATGGCAAATGCAACTAAATTGAAATATGATATCAGTTATTGTAGATCACAGTAAGATCATCTCAAAGGAAGACACTGATGGTTGTTGAGCTCATAAGTGCTTCTCTTTGGGGGTGTCTTGCTTGTGAGTGTATCATCTGATGTATGACTGGACAATATCCTGCTAAACGACTACATAGTTGTCGTGGTGGTCTGCCTTGATTTGTTGCCAGCATTACCCAAACACGAGCACTGACTTGGGATGTGACTGCAGTAAGTGCTACTTGTTGGGGTAGTGTAGGTGAACACCTATTTCCACGTTTAGCTGTAACAGATAGTCAGGATAATCCACCAACGACGTGCGCTGCACCTAAAGGAAACCCTTCTGAACATCTATTCCTGTCGCAAATATGACTTCAACTTGAGCATGAGCTGACCACTGTGATTCAGTAACTGCTTCTTTTTGGGGCAGTCTTTCTTGACAATTGCAACTGACACCCACACAATTTTGAATGATTTACTCTCAGGCCACTCCAAATAGAGCCACTGATGATTCTTGTTGCCATAAGTGCTTCTCTTTGGGGTTGTCTTGGATGTGAAGATCACCAAGTGGACTTATCTGAACATAAGAATCTGCAATTGTTGTGTCACTATGTTAAGACACCGTGACAACTGATATTATTTCGTTCATCATTGTGACCCCAAACGAAACATTAACTTTAGTTGACTTTGTAGTAAGTGCTTCTTGTTGGGGTAGTCATGTTGACCTGCACGTTGTCATGGCTTAAATGTATTGCAGAAAGTAAATAAATTAAGATCAGATACAACTATTTTGCCCTGAACATTGACTGGGGTTGATGGAGTTGTGGAATTTGACTGTTTTCTCCTTACATCATCAACAAGGGTTCATGAAAACAGCTGTTTCTCATCAATGCTAATTGAGGCTATTGTTTGAGTTGATGGCTTTCTCCATGGACAGATCATCCAAATGTTGACCATCAATGGTCACAACTGTTGAAACTCCTTGGCATAGAATGGGGCGGTTTCAAAAGGAATGTGTGTCTACAGAATATAAACCCCACAGACAAGACAAAACACACACACATTATATGTTTCAACTTGGAGACAAGAAAGAAGATCCAGACAGGACCAGACTGAGATGCTTCAAACACTGCCAGTGGCTGACATTGACCCAACTAGAGCACCAACTTGGAATTCAGCTTGAGGAAGTGCTTCTTGTTGGGGCGGTTTAACATGGCAAATGCAACTAAATTGAAATATGATATCAGTTATTGTAGATCACAGTAAGATCATCTCAAAGGAAGACACCTGATGGTTGTTGAGCTCATAAGTGCTTCTCTTTGGGGGTGTCTTGCTTGTGAGTGTATCATCTGATGTATGACTGGACAATATCCTGCTAAACGACTACATAGTTGTCGTGGTGGTCTGCCTTGATTTGTTGCCAGCATTACCCAAACACGAGCACTGACTTGGGATGTGACTGCAGTAAGTGCTACTTGTTGGGGTAGTGTAGGTGAACACCTATTTCCACGTTTAGCTGTAACAGATAGTCAGGATAATCCACCAACGACGTGTGCTGCACCCCTTCTGGACATCTATTGCTGTCGCAAATATGACTTCAACTTGAGCATGAGCTGACCACTGTGATTCAGTAAGTGCTTCTTGTTAGGGCAGTCTTTCTTGACAATTGCAACTGACACCCACACAATTTTGAATGATTTACTCTCAGGCCACTCCAAATAGAGCCACTGATGATTCTTGTTGCCATAAGTGCTTCTCTTTGGGGTTGTCTTGGATGTGAAGATCACCAAGTGGACTTATCTGAACATAAGAATCTATAATTGTTGTGTCACTATGTTAAGACACCGTGAAAACTGATATTATTTCGTTCATCATTGTTACCCAAAACGAAACATTAACTTTAGTTGACTTTTTAGTAAGTACTACATGTTGGGGTAGTCATGTTGACCTGCACGCTGTCATGGCTTAAATGTATTGCAGAAAGTAAATAAATTAAGATCAGATACATCTATATAGAAGTTAACAGGGACTGGGGTAGATGGATGTGGAATTTGACTGTTTTCTCCTTACATCATCAACAAGGGTTCATGAAAACAGCTGTTTCTCATCAATGCTAATTGAGGCTATTGTTTGAGTTGATGGCTTTCTCCATGGACAAATCATCCAAATGTTGACCATCAATGGTCACAACTGTTGAAACTCCTTGGCATAGAAAGGGGCGGTGTCAAAAGGAATGTGTGTCTACAGAACATAAACCCCACAGACGAGACAAAACACACACACATTATATGTTTCAACTTGGAGACAAGAAAGAAGATCCAGACAGGACCAGACTGAGATGCTTCAAACACTGCCAGTGGCTGACATTGACCCAACTAGAGCACCAACTTGGAATTCAGCTTGAGTAAGTGCTTCTTGTTGGGGCGGTTTAACATGGCAAATGCAAATAAATTGAAATATGATATCAGTTATTGTAGATCACAGTAAGATCACCTCAAAGGAAGACACTGATGGTTGTTGAGCTCATAAGTGCTTCTCTTTGGGGGTGTCTTGCTTGTGAGTGTATCATCTGATGTATGACTTGACAATATTCTGCTAAACGACTACATAGTTGTCGTGGTGGTATGCCTTGATTTGTTGCCAGCATTACCCAAACACGAGCACTGACTTGGGATGTGACTGCAGTAAGTGCTACTTGTTGGGGTAGTGTAGGTGAACACCTATTTCCACGTTTAGCTGTAACAGATAGTCAGGATAATCCACCTACGACATGTGCTGCACCTAAAAGAAACCCTTCTGGACATCAATGCCTGTTTCAAATATGACTTCAGCTTGAGCATGAGCTGACCACTGTGATTCAGTAAGTGCTTCTTGTTGGGGCAGTCTTTCTTGACAATTGCAACTGACACCCACACAATTTTGAATGATTTACTCTCAGGCTATCCAAATAGAGCCACTGATGATTCTTGATCCAGATCCAGACAGGACCAGACTGAGATGCTTCAAACACTGCCAGTGGCTGACATTGACCCAACTAGAGCACCAACTTGGAATTCAGCTTGAGTAAGTGCTTCTTGTTGGGACAGTCTTTCTTGACAATTGTAACTGACCCACACAAATTTGTCTCCCTCTCAGGCTACTCCAAATAGAGCCAGTGATGATCTGTTGGGGCGGTTTAACATGTCAATTGAACTAATTTGAAATATGATTTCAGTTATTGTAGATCACAGTTAGATCACCTCAAAGAAAGACACTGATGGTTGTTGAGCTCATAAGTGCTTCTCTTTGTGGGTGTCTTGCTTGTGAGTGTATCATCTGATGTATGACTGGACAATATCCTGCTAAACGACTACATAGTTGTCGTGGTGGTCTGCCTTGATTTGTTGCCAGCATTACCCAAACACGAGCCCTGACTTGGGATGTGACTGCAGTAAGTGCTACTTGTTGGGGTAGTGAAGGTGAACACCTATTTCCACGTTTAGCTGTAACAGATAGTCAGGATAATCCACCAACGATGTGTGCTGCACCTAAAGGAAACCCTTCTGGACATCTATTGCCTTCACAAATCTTTCTTCAATCTGAGCATGAGCTGGCCACTGTGATTCAGCAAGTGCTTCTTGTTGGGGCAGTCTTTCTTGACAATTGCAACTGACCCACACAATTTGACTGATTTCCTTTCAGGCCACTCCAAATAGAGCCACTGATGATTTGTTGGGGCGGTTTTACATGTCAAATGCAACTAATTTGATATATGATTTCAGTTATTGTAGATCACAGTTAGATCACCTCAAAGGAAGACACTGATGGTTGTTGAGCTCATAAGTGCTTCTCTTTGGGGGTGTCTTGCTTGTGAGTGTATCATCTGATGTATGACTGGACAATATCCTGCTAAACGACTACATAGTTGTCGTGGTGGTCTGCCTTGATTTGTTACCCAAACACGAGCACTGACTTGGAATGTGACTGCAGTAAGTGCTACTTGTTTGGGGTAGTGTAGGTGAACACCTATTTCCACGTTTAGCTGTAACAGATAGTCAGGATAATCCACCAACGACGTGTGCTGCACCCCTTCTGGACATCAATGCCTGTTTCAAATATGACTTCAACTTGAGCATGAGCTGACCACTGTGATTCAGTAAGTGCTTCTTGTTAGCGCAGTCTTTCTTGACAATTGCAACTGACACCCACACAATTTTGAATGATTTACTCTCAGGCCACTCCAAATAGAGCCACTGATGATTCTTGTTGCCATAAGTGCTTCTCTTTGGGGTTGTCTTGGATGTGAAGATCACCAAGTGGACTTATCTGAACATAAGAATCTGCAATTGTTGTGTCACTATGTTAAGACACCGTGACAACTGATATTATTTCGTTCATCATTGTGACCCCAAACGAAACATTAACTTTAGTTGACTTCGTAGTGAGTGCTTCTTGTTGGGGTAGTCATGTTGACCTGCACGCTGTCATGGCTTAAATGTATTGCAGAAAGTAAATAAATTAAGATCAGATACATGTATTTTGACCTGAGCATTGACTGGGGTTGATGGAGTTGTGGAATTTGACTGTTTTCTTCTTACATCATCAACAAGGGTTCATGAAAACAACTGTTTCTCATCAATGCTAATTGAGGCTATTGTTTGAGTTGATGGCTTTCTCCATGGACAGATCATCCAAATGTTGACCATCAATGGTCACAACTGTTGAGTCTCCTTGGCATAGAAAGGGGCGGTGTCAAAAAGAATGTGTGTCTACAGAATATAAACCCCACAGACAAGACAAAACACACACATTATATGTTTCAACTTGGAGACAATAAAGAAGATCCAGACAGGACCAGACTGAGGTGCTTCAAACACTGCCACTGGCTGACATTGACCCAACTGGAGCACCAACTTGGAATTCAGCTTGAGTAAGTGCTTCTTGTTGGAGCGGTTTAACATGGCAAATGCAACTAAATTGAAATATGATATCAGTTATTGTAGATCACAGTAAGATCATCTCAAAGGAAGACACCGATGGTTGTTGAGCTCATAAGTGCTTCTCTTTGGGGGTGTCTTGCTTGTGAGTGTATCATCCGATGTTTGACTGGACAATATCCTGCTAAACGACTACATAGTTGTCGTGGTGGTCTGCCTTGATTTGTTGCCAGCATTACCCAAACACGAGCACTGACTTGGGATGTGACTGCAGTAAGTGCTACTTGTTGGGGTAGTGTAGGTAAACACCTATTTCCACGTTTAGCTGTAACAGATAGTCAGGATAATCCACCAACGACGTGTGCTGCAACCCTTCTGGACATCAATGTCTGTTTCAAATATGACTTCAACTTGAGCATGAGCTGACCACTGTGATTCAGTGAGTGCTTCTTGTTGGGGCAGTCTTTCATGACAATTGCAACTGACACCCACACAATTTTGAATGATTTACTCTCAGGCCACTCCAAATAGAGCCACTGATGATTCTTGTTGCCATAAGTGCTTCTCTTTGGGGTTGTCTTGGATGTGAAGATCACCAAGTGGACTTATCTGAACATAAGAATCTGCAATTGCTGTGTCACTATTTTAAGACACCGCGACAACTGAAAATATTTCGTTAAAAGCCATCATTGTTACCCCAAACGAAACATTAACTTTTGTTGACTTTGTAGTAAGTGCTACTTGTTGGGGTAGTCATGTTGACCTGCACGCTGTCATGGCTTAAATGTATTGCAGAAAGTAAATAAATTAAGATCAGATACATCTATATAGAAGTTAACAGGGACTGGGGTAGATGGAGTTGTGGAATTTGACTGTTTTCTCCTTACATCATCAACAAGGGTTCATGAAAACAGCTGTTTCTCGTCAATGCTAATAGAGGCTATTGTTTGAGTTGATGGCTTTCTCCATGGACAGATCATCCAAATGTTGACCATCAATGGTCACAACTGTTGAAACTCCTTGGCATAGAAAGGGGTGGTGTCAAAGGGAATGTGTGTCTACAGAACATAAACCCCACAGACAAGACAAAACACACACATTATATGTTTCAACTTGGAGACAAGAAAGAAGATCCAGACAGGACCAGACTGAGATGCTTCAAACACTGCCAGCGGCTGACATTGACCCAACTAGAGCACCAACTTGGAATTCAGCTTGAGTAAGTGCTTCTTGTTGGGGCAGTCTTTGTTGACAATTGTAACTGACCCACACAATTTTCACTGATTTCCTCTCAGACCACTCCAAATAGAGCCAGTGATGATTTGTTGGGGCGGTTTAACATGTCAATTGAACTAATTTGAAATATGATTTCAGTTATTGTAGATCACAGTTAGATCACCTCAAACGAAGACACTGATGGTTGTTGAGCTCATAATTGCTTCTCTTTGTGGGTGTCTTGCTCGTGAGTGTATCATCTGATGTATGACTGGACAATATCCTGCTAAACGAATACATAGTTGTCGTGGTGGTCTGCCTTGATTTGTTGCCAGCATTACCCAAACACGAGCACTGACTTGGGATGTGACTGCAGTAAGTGCTACTTGTTGGGGTAGTGTAGGTGAACACCTATTTCCACGTTTAGCTGTAACAGATAGTCAGGATAATCCACCAACGACGTGTGTTGCACCTAAAGGAAACCCTTCTGGACATCTATTGCTGTCACAAATCTTACTTCAATCTGAGCATGAGCTGGCCACTGTGATTCAGCAAGTGCTGCTTGTTGGGGCAGTCTTTCTTGACAATTGCAACTGACCCACACAATTTTGACTGATTTCCTCTCAGGCCATTCCAAATAGAGCCAGTGATGATTTGTTGGGGCGGTTTAACATGGCAAATGCAACTAATTTGAAATATGATATCAGTTATTGTAGATCACAGTTAGATCACCTCAAAGGAAGACACTGATGGTTGTTGAGCTCATAAGTGCTTCTCTTTGTGGGTGTCTTGCTTGTGAGTGTATCATCTGATGTATGACTGGACAATATCCTGCTAAACAACTACATAGTTGTCGTGGTGGTCTGCCTTGATTTGTTGCCAGCATTACCCAAACACGAGCACTGACTTGGGATGTGACTGCAGTAAGTGCTACTTGTTGGGGTAGTGTAGGTGAACACCTATTTCCACGTTTAGCTGTAACAGATAGTCAGGATAATCCACCAACGACGTGTGCTGCACCTACAGGAAACCCTTCTGGACATCAATGCCTGTTGCAAATGTGACTTCAACTTGAGCATGAGCTGACCACTGTGATTCAGTAAGTGCTTCTTGTTGGGGCAGTCTTTCTTGACAATTGTAACTGACCCACACAAATTTGTCTCCCTCTCAGGCCACTCCAAATAGAGCCAGTGATGATCTGTTGGGGCGGTTTAACATGTCAATTGAACTAATTTGAAATATGATTTCAGTTATTGTAGTTCACAGTTAGATCACCTCAAAGAAAGACACTGATGGTTGTTGAGCTCATAAGTGCTTCTCTTTGTGGGTGTCTTGCTTGTGAGTGTATCATCTGATGTATGACTGGACAATATCCTGCTAAACGACTACATAGTTGTCGTGGTGGTCTGCCTTGATTAGTTGCCAGCATTACCCAAACACGAGCACTGACTTGGGATGTGACTGCAGTAAGTGCTACTTGTTGGGGTAGTGTAGTTGAAGACCTATTTCCACGTTTAGCTGTAAAAGATAGTCAGAATTATAAGAATCTGCAATTGTTGTGTCACTATGTTAAGACACCGTGACAACTGATAATATTTCGTTAAAAGTCATCATTGTGACCCCAAACGAAACATTAACTTTTGTTGACTTTGTAGTAAGTGCTTCTTGTTGGGGTAGTCATGTTGACCTGCACGTTGTCATGGCTTAAATGTATTGCAGAAAGTAAATAAATTAAGATCAGATACAGCTATATAGAAGTTAACAGGGACTGGGGTGGATGGATGTGGAATTTGACTGTTTTCTCCTTACATCATCAACAAGGGTTCATGAAAACAGCTGTTTCTCATCTATGCTAACTGAGGCTATTGTTTGAGTTGATGGCTTTCTCCATGGACAGATCATCCAAATGTTGACCATCAATGGTCACAACTGTTGAAACTCCTTGGCATAGAAAGGGGCGGTGTCAACAGGAATGTGTGTCTACAGAACATAAACCCCACAGACGAGACAAAAAACACACATTATATGTTTCAACTTGGAGACAAGAAAGAAGATCCAGACAGGACCAGACTGAGATGCTTTAAACACTGCCAGCAGCTGACATTGACCCAACTAGAGCACCAACTTGGAATTCAGCTTGAGTAAGTGCTTCTTGTTGGGGCGGTTTAACATGGCAAATGAAACTAAATCGAAATATGATATCAGTTATTGTAGATCACAGTAAGATCAGCTCAAAGGAAGACACTGATGGTTGTTGAGCTCATAAGTGCTTCTCTTTGGGGGTGTCTTTCTTGTGAGTGTATCATCTGATGTATGACTGGACAATATCCTGCTAAACGACTACATAGTTGTCGTGGTGGTCTGCCTTGATTTGTTGCCAGCATTACCCAAACACTTGGGATGTGACTGCAGTAAGTGCTACTTGTTGGGGTAGTGAAGGTGAACACCTATTTCCACGTTTAGCTGTAACAGATAGTCAGGATAATCCACCAACGATGTGTGCTGCACCTAAAGGAAACCCTTCTGGACATCTATTGCCTTCACAAATCTTTCTTCAATCTGAGCATGAGCTGGCCACTGTGATTCAGCAAGTGCTTCTTGTTGGGGCAGTCTTTCTTGACAATTGCAACTGACCCACACAATTTGACTGATTTCCTTTCAGGCCACTCCAAATAGAGCCACTGATGATTTGTTGGGGCGGTTTTACATGTCAAATGCAACTAATTTGATATATGATTTCAGTTATTGTAGATCACAGTTAGATCTATTTCCACGTTTAGCTGTAACAGATATTCAGGATAATCCACCAATGACATGTGCTGCACCTAAAGGAAAGCCTTCTGGACATCTATTGCTGTCACAAATATTACTTCAATCTGAGCATGAGCTGGCCACTGTGATTCAGTAAGTGCTTCTTGTTGGGGCAGTCTTTCTTGACAATTGCAACTGACCCACACAATTTGACTGATTTCCTTTCAGGCCACTCCAAATAGAGCCACTGATGATTTGTTGGGGCGGTTTTACATGTCAAATGCAACTAATTTGATATATGATTTCAGTTATTGTAGATCACAGTTAGATCACCTCAAAGGAAGACACTGATGGTTGTTGAGCTCATAAGTGCTTCTCTTTGGGGGTGTCTTGTTTGTGAGTGTATCATCTGATGTATGACCGGACAATATCCTGCTAAACGACTACATACTTGTCATGGTGGTCTGCCTTGATCTGTTGCCAGCATTACCCAAACACGAGCACTGACTTGGGATGTGACTGCAGTAAGTGCTACTTGTTGGGGTAGTGTAGGTGAACACCTATTTCCACGTTTAGCTGTAACAGATAGTCAGGATAATCCACCAACGACGTGTGCTGCACCTAAAGGAAACCCTTCTGGACATCAATGCCTGTTGCAAATATGACTTCAGCTTGAGCATGAGCTGATCACTGTGATTCAGTAAGTCATTCTTTTTGGGGCAGTCTTTCTTGACAATTGCAACTGACACCCACACAATTTTTAATGATTCTCCCAGGCCTCTCCAAATAGAGCCACTGATGATTCTTGTTGCCATAAGTTCTTCTCTTTGGGGTTGTCTTGGATGTGAAGATCACCAAGTGGACTTATCTGAACATAAGAATCTGCAATTGTTGTGTCACTATGTTAAGACACCGTGACAACTGATATTATTTCGTTCATCATTGTGACCCCAAACGAAACATTAACTTTTGTTGACTTTGTAGTAAGTGCTTCTTGTTTGGGTAGTCATGTTGACCTGCACGTTGTCATGGCTTAAATGTATTGCAGAAAGTAAATAAATTAAGATCAGATACATCTATATAGAAGTTAACAGGGACTGGGGTGGATGGATGTGGAATTTGTCTGTTTTCTCCTTACATCATCAACAAGGGTTCATGAAAACAGCTGTTTCTCATCAATGCTAACTGAGGCTATTGTTTGAGTTGATGGCTTTCTCCATGGACAGATCATCCAAATGTTGACCATCAATGGTCACAACTGTTGAAACTCCTTGGCATAGAAAGGGGCGGTGTCAACAGGAATGTGTGTCTACAGAACATAAACCCCACAGACGAGACAAAAAACACACATTATATGTTTCAACTTGGAGACAAGAAAGAAGATCCAGACAGGACCAGACTGAGATGCTTCAAACACTGCCAGCAGCTGACATTGACCCAACTAGAGCACCAACTTGGAATTCAGCTTGAGTAAGTGCTTCTTGTTGGGGCGGTTTAACATGGCAAATGAAACTAAATCGAAATATGATATCAGTTATTGTAGATCACAGTAAGATCAGCTCAAAGGAAGACACTGATGGTTGTTGAGCTCATAAGTGCTTCTCTTTGGGGGTGTCTTTCTTGTGAGTGTATCATCTGATGTATGACTGGACAATATCCTGCTAAACGACTACATAGTTGTCGTGGTGGTCTGCCTTGATTTGTTGCCAGCATTACCCAAACACGAGCACTGACTTGGGATGTGACTGCAGTAAGTGCTACTTGTTGGGGTAGTGTAGGTAAACACCTATTTCCACGTTTAGCTGTAACAGATAGTCAGGATAATCCACCAACGACGTGTGCTGCAACCCTTCTGGACATCAATGTCTGTTTCAAATATGACTTCAACTTGAGCATGAGCTGACCACTGTGATTCAGTGAGTGCTTCTTGTTGGGGCAGTCTTTCTTGACAATTGCAACTGACACCCACACAATTTTGAATGATTTACTCTCAGGCCACTCCAAATAGAGCCACTGATGATTCTTGTTGCCATAAGTGCTTCTCTTTGGGGTTGTCTTGGATGTGAAGATCACCAAGTGGACTTATCTGAACATAAGAATCTGCAATTGCTGTGTCACTATTTTAAGACACCGCGACAACTGAAAATATTTCGTTAAAAGTCATCATTGTTACCCCAAACGAAACATTAACTTTTGTTGACTTTGTAGTAAGTGCTTCTTGTTGGGGTAGTCATGTTGACCTGCACGCTGTCATGGCTTAAATGTATTGCAGAAAGTAAATAAATTAAGATCAGATACATCTATATAGAAGTTAACAGGGACTGGGGTAGATGGAGTTGTGGAATTTGACTGTTTTCTCCTTACATCATCAACAAGGGTTCATGAAAACAGCTGTTTCTCGTCAATGCTAATAGAGGCTATTGTTTGAGTTGATGGCTTTCTCCATGGACAGATCATCCAAATGTTGACCATCAATGGTCACAACTGTTGAAACTCCTTGGCATAGAAAGGGGTGGTGTCAAAGGGAATGTGTGTCTACAGAACATAAACCCCACAGACAAGACAAAACACACACATTATATGTTTCAACTTGGAGACAAGAAAGAAGATCCAGACAGGACCAGACTGAGATGCTTCGAACACTGCCAGTGGCTGACATTGACCCAACTAGAGCACCAACTTGGAATTCAGCTTGAGTAAGTGCTTCTTGTTGGGGCGGTTTAACATGGCAAATGCAACTAAATTGAAATATGATATCAGTTATTGTAGATCACAGTAAGATCATCTCAAAGGAAGACACTGATGGTTGTTGAGCTCATAAGTGCTTCTCTTTGGGGGTGTCTTGCTTGTGAGTGTATCATCTGATGTTTGACTGGACAATATCCTGCTAAACGACTACATAGTTGTCGTGGTGGTCTGCCTTGATTAGTTGCCAGCATTACCCAAACACGAGCACTGACTTGGGATGTGACTGCAGTAAGTGCTACTTGTTGGGGTAGTGTAGTTGAAGACCTATTTCCACGTTTAGCTGTAACAGATAGTCAGAATTATCCACCAACGACGTGTGCTGCACCTAAAGGAAACCCTTCTGGACATCAATGCCTGTTGCAAATATGACTTCAACTTGAGCATGAGCTGACCACTGTGATTCAGTAAGTGCTTCTTGTTGGGGCAGTCTTTCTTGACAATTGCAACTGACACCCACACAATTTTGAATGATTTACTCTCAGGCCACTCCAAATAGAGCCACTGATGATTCTTGTTGCCATAAGTGCTTCTCTTTGGGGTTGTCTTGGATGTGAAGATCACCAAGTGGACTTATCTGAACATAAGAATCTGCAATTGTTGTGTCACTATGTTAAGACACCGTGACAACTGATATTATTTCGTTCATCATTGTGACCCCAAACGAAACATTAACTTTTGTTGACTTTGTAGTAAGTGCTTCTTGTTTGGGTAGTCATGTTGACCTGAACGTTGTCATGGCTTAAATGTATTGCAGAAAGTAAATAAATTAAGATCAGATACATCTATATAGAAGTTAACAGGGACTGAGGTAGATGGAGTCGTGGAATTTGACTGTTTTCTCCTTACATCATCAACAAGGGTTCATGAAAACAGCTGTTTCTCATCAATGCTAATTGAGGCTATTGTTTGAGTTGATGGCTTTCTCCATGGACAGATCATCCAAATGTTGACCATCAATGGTCACAACTGTTGAATCTCCTTGGCATAGAAAGGGGTGGTGTCAAAAGGAATGTGTGTCTACAGAATATAAACCCCACAGACAAGACAAAACACACACATTATATGTTTCAACTTGGAGACGAGAAAGAAGATCCAGACAGGACCAGACTGAGATGCTTCGAACACTGCCAGTGGCTGACATTGACCCAACTAGAGCACCAACTTGGAATTCAGCTTGAGTAAGTGCTTCTTGTTGGGGCGGTTTAACATGGCAAATGCAACTAAATTGAAATATGATATCAGTTATTGTAGATCACAGTAAGATCATCTCAAAGGAAGACACTGATGGTTGTTGAGCTCATAAGTGCTTCTCTTTGGGGGTGTCTTGCTTGTGAGTGTATCATCTGATGTATGACTGGACAATATCCTGCTAAACGACTACATAGTTGTCGTGGTGGTCTGCCTTGATTTGTTGCCAGCATTACCCAAACACGAGCACTGACTTGGGATGTGACTGCAGTAAGTGCTACTTGTTGGGGTAGTGTAGGTGAACACCTATTTCCACGTTTAGCTGTAACAGATAGTCAGGATAATCCACCAACGACGTGTGCTGCACCTAAAGGAAACCCTTCTGGACATCTATTGCCTTCACAAATCTTACTTCAATCTGAGCATGAGCTGGCCACTGTGATTCAGCAAGTGCTTCTTGTTGGGGCAGTCTTTCTTGACAATTGCAACTGACCCACACAATTTTGAATGATTTACTCTCAGGCCACTCCAAATAGAGCCACTGATGATTTGTTGGGGCGGTTTAACATGTCAAATGCAACTAATTTGAAATATGATATCAGTTATTGTAGATCACAGTTAGATCACCTCAAAGGAAGACACTGATGGTTGTTGAGCTCATAAGTGCTTCTCTTTGGGGGTGTCTTGCTTGTGAGTGTATCATCTGATGTATGACTGGACAATATCCTGCTAAACGACTACATAGTTGTCGTGGTGGTCTGCCTTGATTTGTTGCCAGCATTACCCAAACACGAGCACTGACTTGGGATGTGACTGCAGTAAGTGCTACTTGTTGGGGTAGTGTAGGTGAACACCTATTTCCACGTTTAGCTGTAACAGATAGTTAGGATAATCCACCAACGACGTGTGCTGCACCCCTTCTGGACATCTATTGCCTGTCGCAAATCTTACTTCAACTTGAGCATGAGCTGACCACTGTGATTCAGTAAGTGCTTCTTGTTAGCGCAGTCTTTCTTGACAATTGCAACTGACACCCACACAATTTTGAATGATTTACTCTCAGGCCACTCCAAATAGAGCCACTGATGATTCTTGTTGCCATAAGTGCTTCTCTTTGGGGTTGTCTTGGATGTGAAGATCACCAAGTGGACTTATCTGAACATAAGAATCTGCAATTGTTGTGTCACTATGTTAAGACACCGTGACAACTGATATTATTTCGTTCATCATTGTGACCCCAAACGAAACATTAACTTTAGTTGACTTTGTAGTAAGTGCTTCTTGTTGGGGTAGTCATGTTGACCTGCACGCTGTCATGGCTTAAATGTATTGCAGAAAGTAAATAAATTAAGATCAGATACATCTATATAGAAGTTAACAGGGACTGGGGTAGATGGATGTGGAATTTGACTGTTTTCTCCTTACATCATCAACAAGGGTTCATGAAAACAGCTGTTTCTCATCAATGCTAATTGAGGCTATTGTTTGAGTTGATGGCTTTCTCCATGGACAGATCATCCAAATGTTGACCATCAATGGTCACAACTGTTGAAACTCCTTGGCATAGAAAGGGGCGGTGTCAAAAGGAATGTGTGTCTACAGAACATAAACCCCACAGACGAGACAAAACACACACACATTATATGTTTCAACTTGGAGACAAGAAAGAAGATCCAGACAGGACCAGACTGAGATGCTTCAAACACTGCCAGTGGCTGACATTGACCCAACTAGAGCACCAACTTGGAATTCAGCTTGAGTAAGTGCTTCTTGTTGGGGCGGTTTAACATGGCAAATGCAAATAAATTGAAATATGATATCAGTTATTGTAGATCACAGTAAGATCACCTCAAAGGAAGACACTGATGGTTGTTGAGCTCATAAGTGCTTCTCTTTGGGGGTGTCTTGCTTGTGAGTGTATCATCTGATGTATGACTTGACAATATTCTGCTAAACGACTACATAGTTGTCGTGGTGGTATGCCTTGATTTGTTGCCAGCATTACCCAAACACGAGCACTGACTTGGGATGTGACTGCAGTAAGTGCTACTTGTTGGGGTAGTGTAGGTGAACACCTATTTCCACGTTTAGCTGTAACAGATAGTCAGGATAATCCACCTACGACATGTGCTGCACCTAAAAGAAACCCTTCTGGACATCAATGCCTGTTTCAAATATGACTTCAACTTGAGCATGAGCTGACCACTGTGATTCAGTAAGTGCTTCTTGTTGGGGCAGTCTTTCTTGACAATTGCAACTGACACCCACACAATTTTGAATGATTTACTCTCAGGCTATCCAAATAGAGCCACTGATGATTCTTGATCCAGATCCAGACAGGACCAGACTGAGATGCTTCAAACACTGCCAGTGGCTGACATTGACCCAACTAGAGCACCAACTTGGAATTCAGCTTGAGTAAGTGCTTCTTGTTGGGACAGTCTTTCTTGACAATTGTAACTGACCCACACAAATTTGTCTCCCTCTCAGGCTACTCCAAATAGAGCCAGTGATGATCTGTTGGGGCGGTTTAACATGTCAATTGAACTAATTTGAAATATGATTTCAGTTATTGTAGATCACAGTTAGATCACCTCAAAGAAAGACACTGATGGTTGTTGAGCTCATAAGTGCTTCTCTTTGTGGGTGTCTTGCTTGTGAGTGTATCATCTGATGTATGACTGGACAATATCCTGCTAAACGACTACATAGTTGTCGTGGTGGTCTGCCTTGATTTGTTGCCAGCATTACCCAAACACGAGCCCTGACTTGGGATGTGACTGCAGTAAGTGCTACTTGTTGGGGTAGTGAAGGTGAACACCTATTTCCACGTTTAGCTGTAACAGATAGTCAGGATAATCCACCAACGATGTGTGCTGCACCTAAAGGAAACCCTTCTGGACATCTATTGCCTTCACAAATCTTTCTTCAATCTGAGCATGAGCTGGCCACTGTGATTCAGCAAGTGCTTCTTGTTGGGGCAGTCTTTCTTGACAATTGCAACTGACCCACACAATTTGACTGATTTCCTTTCAGGCCACTCCAAATAGAGCCACTGATGATTTGTTGGGGCGGTTTTACATGTCAAATGCAACTAATTTGATATATGATTTCAGTTATTGTAGATCACAGTTAGATCACCTCAAAGGAAGACACTGATGGTTGTTGAGCTCATAAGTGCTTCTCTTTGGGGGTGTCTTGCTTGTGAGTGTATCATCTGATGTATGACTGGACAATATCCTGCTAAACGACTACATAGTTGTCGTGGTGGTCTGCCTTGATTTGTTACCCAAACACGAGCACTGACTTGGAATGTGACTGCAGTAAGTGCTACTTGTTTGGGGTAGTGTAGGTGAACACCTATTTCCACGTTTAGCTGTAACAGATAGTCAGGATAATCCACCAACGACGTGTGCTGCACCCCTTCTGGACATCAATGCCTGTTTCAAATATGACTTCAACTTGAGCATGAGCTGACCACTGTGATTCAGTAAGTGCTTCTTGTTAGCGCAGTCTTTCTTGACAATTGCAACTGACACCCACACAATTTTGAATGATTTACTCTCAGGCCACTCCAAATAGAGCCACTGATGATTCTTGTTGCCATAAGTGCTTCTCTTTGGGGTTGTCTTGGATGTGAAGATCACCAAGTGGACTTATCTGAACATAAGAATCTGCAATTGTTGTGTCACTATGTTAAGACACCGTGACAACTGATATTATTTCGTTCATCATTGTGACCCCAAACGAAACATTAACTTTAGTTGACTTCGTAGTGAGTGCTTCTTGTTGGGGTAGTCATGTTGACCTGCACGCTGTCATGGCTTAAATGTATTGCAGAAAGTAAATAAATTAAGATCAGATACATGTATTTTGACCTGAGCATTGACTGGGGTTGATGGAGTTGTGGAATTTGACTGTTTTCTTCTTACATCATCAACAAGGGTTCATGAAAACAGCTGTTTCTCATCAATGCTAATTGAGGCTATTGTTTGAGTTGATGGCTTTCTCCATGGACAGATCATCCAAATGTTGACCATCAATGGTCACAACTGTTGAGTCTCCTTGGCATAGAAAGGGGCGGTGTCAAAAAGAATGTGTGTCTACAGAATATAAACCCCACAGACAAGACAAAACACACACATTATATGTTTCAACTTGGAGACAAGAAAGAAGATCCAGACAGGACCAGACTGAGGTGCTTCAAACACTGCCACTGGCTGACATTGACCCAACTGGAGCACCAACTTGGAATTCAGCTTGAGTAAGTGCTTCTTGTTGGAGCGGTTTAACATGGCAAATGCAACTAAATTGAAATATGATATCAGTTATTGTAGATCACAGTAAGATCATCTCAAAGGAAGACACCGATGGTTGTTGAGCTCATAAGTGCTTCTCTTTGGGGGTGTCTTGCTTGTGAGTGTATCATCCGATGTTTGACTGGACAATATCCTGCTAAACGACTACATAGTTGTCGTGGTGGTCTGCCTTGATTTGTTGCCAGCATTACCCAAACACGAGCACTGACTTGGGATGTGACTGCAGTAAGTGCTACTTGTTGGGGTAGTGTAGGTAAACACCTATTTCCACGTTTAGCTGTAACAGATAGTCAGGATAATCCACCAACGACGTGTGCTGCAACCCTTCTGGACATCAATGTCTGTTTCAAATATGACTTCAACTTGAGCATGAGCTGACCACTGTGATTCAGTGAGTGCTTCTTGTTGGGGCAGTCTTTCATGACAATTGCAACTGACACCCACACAATTTTGAATGATTTACTCTCAGGCCACTCCAAATAGAGCCACTGATGATTCTTGTTGCCATAAGTGCTTCTCTTTGGGGTTGTCTTGGATGTGAAGATCACCAAGTGGACTTATCTGAACATAAGAATCTGCAATTGCTGTGTCACTATTTTAAGACACCGCGACAACTGAAAATATTTCGTTAAAAGCCATCATTGTTACCCCAAACGAAACATTAACTTTTGTTGACTTTGTAGTAAGTGCTACTTGTTGGGGTAGTCATGTTGACCTGCACGCTGTCATGGCTTAAATGTATTGCAGAAAGTAAATAAATTAAGATCAGATACATCTATATAGAAGTTAACAGGGACTGGGGTAGATGGAGTTGTGGAATTTGACTGTTTTCTCCTTACATCATCAACAAGGGTTCATGAAAACAGCTGTTTCTCGTCAATGCTAATAGAGGCTATTGTTTGAGTTGATGGCTTTCTCCATGGACAGATCATCCAAATGTTGACCATCAATGGTCACAACTGTTGAAACTCCTTGGCATAGAAAGGGGTGGTGTCAAAGGGAATGTGTGTCTACAGAACATAAACCCCACAGACAAGACAAAACACACACATTATATGTTTCAACTTGGAGACAAGAAAGAAGATCCAGACAGGACCAGACTGAGATGCTTCAAACACTGCCAGCGGCTGACATTGACCCAACTAGAGCACCAACTTGGAATTCAGCTTGAGTAAGTGCTTCTTGTTGGGGCAGTCTTTGTTGACAATTGTAACTGACCCACACAATTTTCACTGATTTCCTCTCAGACCACTCCAAATAGAGCCAGTGATGATTTGTTGGGGCGGTTTAACATGTCAATTGAACTAATTTGAAATATGATTTCAGTTATTGTAGATCACAGTTAGATCACCTCAAACGAAGACACTGATGGTTGTTGAGCTCATAAGTGCTTCTCTTTGTGGGTGTCTTGCTTGTGAGTGTATCATCTGATGTATGACTGGACAATATCCTGCTAAACAACTACATAGTTGTCGTGGTGGTCTGCCTTGATTTGTTGCCAGCATTACCCAAACACGAGCACTGACTTGGGATGTGACTGCAGTAAGTGCTACTTGTTGGGGTAGTGTAGGTGAACACCTATTTCCACGTTTAGCTGTAACAGATAGTCAGGATAATCCACCAACGACGTGTGCTGCACCTACAGGAAACCCTTCTGGACATCAATGCCTGTTGCAAATGTGACTTCAACTTGAGCATGAGCTGACCACTGTGATTCAGTAAGTGCTTCTTGTTGGGGCAGTCTTTCTTGACAATTGTAACTGACCCACACAAATTTGTCTCCCTCTCAGGCCACTCCAAATAGAGCCAGTGATGATCTGTTGGGGCGGTTTAACATGTCAATTGAACTAATTTGAAATATGATTTCAGTTATTGTAGTTCACAGTTAGATCACCTCAAAGAAAGACACTGATGGTTGTTGAGCTCATAAGTGCTTCTCTTTGTGGGTGTCTTGCTTGTGAGTGTATCATCTGATGTATGACTGGACAATATCCTGCTAAACGACTACATAGTTGTCGTGGTGGTCTGCCTTGATTAGTTGCCAGCATTACCCAAACACGAGCACTGACTTGGGATGTGACTGCAGTAAGTGCTACTTGTTGGGGTAGTGTAGTTGAAGACCTATTTCCACGTTTAGCTGTAAAAGATAGTCAGAATTATAAGAATCTGCAATTGTTGTGTCACTATGTTAAGACACCGTGACAACTGATAATATTTCGTTAAAAGTCATCATTGTGACCCCAAACGAAACATTAACTTTTGTTGACTTTGTAGTAAGTGCTTCTTGTTGGGGTAGTCATGTTGACCTGCACGTTGTCATGGCTTAAATGTATTGCAGAAAGTAAATAAATTAAGATCAGATACATCTATATAGAAGTTAACAGGGACAGGGGTGGATGGATGTGGAATTTGACTGTTTTCTCCTTACATCATCAACAAGGGTTCATGAAAACAGCTGTTTCTCATCTATGCTAATTGAGGCTATTGTTTGAGTTGATGGCTTTCTCCATGGACAGATCATCCAAATGTTGACCATCAATGGTCACAACTGTTGAAACTCCTTGGCATAGAAAGGGGCGGTGTCAACAGGAATGTGTGTCTATAGAACATAAACCCCACAGACGAGACAAAAAACACACATTATATGTTTCAACTTGGAGACAAGAAAGAAGATCCAGACAGGACCAGACTGAGATGCTTCAAACACTGCCAGCAGCTGACATTGACCCAACTAGAGCACCAACTTGGAATTCAGCTTGAGTAAGTGCTTCTTGTTGGGGCGGTTTAACATGGCAAATGAAACTAAATCGAAATATGATATCAGTTATTGTAGATCACAGTAAGATCAGCTCAAAGGAAGACACTGATGGTTGTTGAGCTCATAAGTGCTTCTCTTTGGGGGTGTCTTTCTTGTGAGTGTATCATCTGATGTATGACTGGACAATATCCTGCTAAACAACTACATAGTTGTCGTGGTGGTCTGCCTTGATTTGTTGCCAGCATTACCCAAACACTTGGGATGTGACTGCAGTAAGTGCTACTTGTTGGGGTAGTGAAGGTGAACACCTATTTCCACGTTTAGCTGTAACAGATAGTCAGGATAATCCACCAACGATGTGTGCTGCACCTAAAGGAAACCCTTCTGGACATCTATTGCCTTCACAAATCTTTCTTCAATCTGAGCATGAGCTGGCCACTGTGATTCAGTAAGTGCTTCTTGTTGGGGCAGTCTTTCTTGATAATTGCAACTGACCCACACAATTTGACTGATTTCCTTTCAGGCCACTCCAAATAGAGCCACTGATGATTTGTTGGGGCGGTTTTACATGTCAAATGCAACTAATTTGATATATGATTTCAGTTATTGTAGATCACAGTTAGATCACCTCAAAGGAAGACACTGATGGTTGTTGAGCTCATAAGTGCTTCTCTTTGGGGGTGTCTTTCTTGTGAGTGTATCATCTGATGTATGACTGGACAATATCCTGCTAAACGACTACATAGTTGTCGTGGTGGTCTGCCTTGATTTGTTGCCAGCATTACCCAAACACGAGCACTGACTTGGGATGTGACTGCAGTAAGTGCTACTTGTTGGGGTAGTGTAGGTGAACACCTATTTCCACGTTTAGCTGTAACAGATAGTCAGGATAATCCACCAACGTCGTGTGCTGCACCTAAAGGAAACCCTTCTGGACATCAATGCCTGTTGCAAATATGACTTCAACTTGAGCATGAGCTGACCACTGTGATTCAGTAAGTGCTTCTTGTTGGGGCAGTCTTTCTTGACAATTGCAACTGACACCCACACAATTTTGAATGATTTACTCTCAGGCCACTCCAAATAGAGCCACTGATGATTCTTGTTAGCACAAGTGCTTCTCTTTGGGGTTGTCTTGGATGTGAAGATCACCAAGTGGACTCATCTGAACATAAGAATCTGCAATTGTTGTGTCACTATGTTAAGACACCGTGACAACTGATAATATTTCGTTAAAAGTCATCATTGTGACCCCAAACGAAACATTAACTTTTGTTGACTTTGTAGTAAGTGCTTCTTGTTTGGTTAGTCATGTTGACCTGCACGTTGTCATGGCTTAAATGTATTGCAGAAAGTAAATAAATTAAGATCAGATACATCTATATAGAAGTTAACAGGGACTGGGGTAGATGGATGTGGAATTTGACTGTTTTCTCCTTACATCATCAACAAGGGTTCATGAAAACAGCTGTTTCTCATCAATGCTAATTGAGGCTATTGTTTGAGTTGATGGCTTTCTCCATGGACAGAGCATCCAAATGTTGACCATCAATGGTCACAACTGTTGAATCTCCTTGGCATAGAAAGGGGCAGTGTCAAAAGGAATGTGTGCCTACAGAATATAAACCCCACAGACAAGACAAAACACACACATTATATGTTTCAACTTGGAGACAAGAAAGAAGATCCAGACAGGACCAGACTGAGATGCTTCGAACACTGCCAGTGGCTGACATTGACCCAACTAGAGCACCAACTTGGAATTCAGCTTGAGTAAGTGCTTCTTGTTGGGGCGGTTTAACATGGCAAATGCAACTAAATTGAAATATGATATCAGTTATTGTAGATCACAGTATGATCATCTCAAAGGAAAACACTGATGGGTGTTGAGCTCATAAGTGCTTCTCTTTGGGGGTGTCTTGCTTGTGAGTGTATCATCTGATGTATGACTGGACAATATCCTGCTAAACGACTACATAGTTGTCGTGGTGGTCTGCCTTGATTTGTTGCCAGCATTACCCAAACATGAGCACTGACTTGGGATGTGACTGCAGTAAGTGCTACTTGTTGGGGTAGTGTAGGTGAACACCTATTTCCACGTTTAGCTGTAACAGATAGTCAGAATAATCCACCAACGACGTGTGCTGCACCTAAAGGAAAGCCTCCTGGACATCAATGCCTGTTGCAAATAGGACTTCAACTTGAGCATGAGCTGACCACTGTGATTCAGTAAGTGCGTCTTGTTGGGGCAGTCTTTCTTGACAATTGCAACTGACACCCACACAATTTTGAATGATTTACTCTCAGGCCACTCCAAATAGAGCCACTGATGATTCTTGCTGCCATAAGTGCTTCTCTTTGGGGTTGTCTTGGATGTGAAGATCACCAAGTGGACTTATCTGAACATAAGAATCTGCAATTGTTGTGTCACTATTTTAAGACACCGTGACAACTGAAAATATTTCGTTAAAAGTCATCATTGTGACCCTAAACGAAATATTAACTTTTGTTGACTTTGTTGTAAGTGCTACTTGTTGGGGTAGTCATGTTGACCTGCACACTGTCATGGCTTAAATGTATTGCAGAAAGTAAATAAATTAAGATCAGATACATCTATATAGAAGTTAACAGGGACTGGGTAGATGGAGTTGTGGAATTTGACTGTATTCTCCTTACATCATCAACAAGGGTTCATGAAAACAGCTGTTTCTCATCAATGCTAATTGAGGCTATTGTTTGAGTTGATGGCTTTCTCCATGGACAGATAATCCAAATGTTGACCATCAATGGTCACAACTGTTGAAACTCCTTGGCATAGAAAGGGGCGGTGTCAGAAGGAATGTGTGTCTACAGAATATAAACCCCACAGACAAGACAAAACACACATTATATGTTTCAACTTGGAGACAAGAAAGAAGATCCAGACAGGACCAGACTGAGATGCTTCAAACACTGCCAGTGGCTGACATTGACCCAACTAGAGCACCAAATTGGAATTCAGTTTGAGTAAGTGCTTCTTGTTGGGGCGGTTTAACATGGCAAATGCAACTAAATTGAAATATATCAGTTATTGTAGATCACAGTAAGATCATCTCAAAGGAAGACACTGATGGTTGTTGAGCTCATAAGTGCTTCTCTTTGGGGGTGTCTTTCTTGTGAGTGTATCATCCGATGTTTGACTGGACAATATCCTGCTAAACGACTACATAGTTGTCGTGGTGGTCTGCCTTGATTTGTTGCCAGCATTACCCAAACACGAGCACTGACTTGGGATGTGACTGCAGTAAGTGCTACTTGTTGGGGTAGTGTAGGTGAAACACCTATTTCCACGTTTAGCTGTAACAGATAGTCAGGATAATCCACCAACGACGTGTGCTGCACCTAAAGGAACCCTTCTGGACATCAATGTCTGTTGCAAATATGACTTCAACTTGAGCATGAGCTGACCACTGTGATTCAGTAAGTGCGTCTTGTTGGGGCAGTCTTTCTTGACAATTGCAACTGACACCCACACAATTTTGAATGATTTACTCTCAGGCCACTCCAAATAGAGCCACTGATGATTCTTGTTGCCATAAGTGCTTCTCTTTGGGGTTGTCTTGGATGTGAAGATCACCAAGTGGACTTATCTGAACATAAGAATCTGCAATTGCTGTGTCACTATTTTAAGACACCGTGACAACTGAAAATATTTCGTTAAAAGTCATCATTGTGACCCCAAACGAAACATTAACTTTTGTTGACTTTGTAGTAAGTGCTTCTTGTTGGGGTAGTCATGTTGACCTGCACGTTGTCATGGCTTAAATGTATTGCAGAAAGTAAATAAATTAAGATCAGATACATCTATATAGAAGTTAACAGGGACTGGGGTAGATGGAGTTGTGGAATTTGACTGTTTTCTCCTTACATCATCAACAAGGGTTCATGAAAACAGCTGTTTCTCGTCAATGCTAATAGAGGCTATTGTTTGAGTTGATGGCTTTCTCCATGGACAGATCATCCAAATGTTGACCATCAATGGTCACAACTGTTGAAACTCCTTGGCATAGAATGGGGCGGTTTCAAAAGGAATGTTTGTCTACAGAATATAAACCCCACAGACAAGACAAAACACACACACATTATATGTTTCAACTTGGAGACAAGAAAGAAGATCCAGACAGGACCAGACTGAGATGCTTCAAACACTGCCAGTGGCTGACATTGACCCAACTAGAGCACCAACTTGGAATTCAGCTTGAGTAAGTGCTTCTTGTTGGGGCGGTTTAACATGGCAAATGCAACTAAATTGAAATATGATATCAGTTATTGTAGATCACAGTAAGATCATCTCAAAGGAAGACACTGATGGTTGTTGAGCTCATAAGTGCTTCTCTTTGGGGGTGTCTTGCTTGTGAGTGTATCATCTGATGTTTGACTGGACAATATCCTGCTTAACGACTACATAGTTGTCGTGGTGGTCTGCCTTGATTAGTTGCCAGCATTACCCAAACACGAGCACTGACTTGGGATGTGACTGCAGTAAGTGCTACTTGTTGGGGTAGAGTAGGTGAACACCTATTTCCACGTTTAGCTGTAACAGATAGTCAGGATAATCCACCAACGACGTGTGCTGCACCTAAAGGAAACCCTTCTGGACATCTATTCCTTTCGCAAATATCACTTCAACATGAGCATGAGCTGACCACTGTGATTCAGTAAGTGCTTCTTGTTGGGGCAGTCTTTCTTGACAATTGCAACTGACACCCACACAATTTTGAATGATTTACTCTCAGGCCACTCCAAATAGAGCCACTGATGATTCTTGTTGCCATAAGTGCTTCTCTTTGGGGTTGTCTTGGATGTGAAGATCACCAAGTGGACTTATCTGAACATAAGAATCTGCAATTGTTGTGTCACTATGTTAAGACACCGTGACAACTGATATTATTTCGTTCATCATTGTGACCCCAAACGAAACATTAACTTTAGTTGACTTTGTAGTAAGTGCTTCTTGTTGGGGTAGTCATGTTGACCTGCACGTTGTCATGGCTTAAATGTATTTCAGAAAGTAAATAAATTAAGATCAGATACATCTATTTTGCCCTGAACATTGACTGGGGTTGATGGAGTTGTGGAATTTGACTGTTTTCTCCTTACATCATCAACAAGGGTTCATGAAAACAGCTGTTTCTCATCTATGCTAATTGAGGCTATTGTTTGAGTTGATGGCTTTCACCATGGACAGATCATCCAAATGCTGAGCATCATTGGTCACAACTGTTGAAACTCCTTGGCATAGAAAGGGGTGGTGTCAACAGGAATGTGTGTCTACAGAACATAAACCCCACAGACGAGACAAAACACACACATTACATGTTTCAACTTGGAGACAAGAAAGAAGATCCAGACAGGACCAGACTGAGATGCTTCAAACACTGCCAGTGGCTGACATTGACCCAACTAGAGCACCAACTTGGAATTCAGCTTGAGTAAGTGCTTCTTGTTGGGGCAGTCTTTCTTGACAATTGTAACTGACCCACACAATTTTGACTGATTTCCTCTCAGGCCACTCCAAATAGAGCCAGTGATGATTTGTTGGGGCGGTTTAACATGTCAATTGAACTAATTTGAAATATGATTTCAGTTATTGTAGATCACAGTTAGATCACCTCAAAGGAAGACACTGATGGTTGTTGAGCTCATAATTGCTTCTCTTTGTGGGTGTCTTGCTTGTGAGTGTATCATCTGATGTATGACTGGACAATATCCTGCTAAACGACTACATAGTTGTCGTGGTGGTCTGCCTTGATTTGTTGCCAGCATTACCCAAACACGAGCACTGACTTGGGATGTGACTGCAGTAAGTGCTACTTGTTAGGGTAGTGTAGGTGAACACCTATTTCCACGTTTAGCTGTAACAGATAGTCAGGATAATCCACCAACGACGTGTGCTGCACCTAAAGGAAACCCTTCTGGACATCTATTGCTGTCACAAATCTTACTTCAATCTGAGCATGAGCTGGCCACTGTGATTCAGCAAGTGCTGCTTGTTGGGGCAGTCTTTCTTGACAATTGCAACTGACCCAAACAATTTTGACTGATTTCCTCTCAGGCCATTCCAAATAGAGCCAGTGTTGATTTGTTGGGGCGGTTTTACATGTCAAATGCAACTAATTTGAAATATGATATCAGTTATTGTAGATCACAGTTAGATCACCTCAAAGGAAGACACTGATGGTTGTTGAGCTCATAAGTGCTTCTCTTTGGCGGTGTCTTGCTTGTGAGTGTATCATCTGATGTATGACTGGACAATATCCTGCTAAACTACTACATAGTTGTCGTGGTGGTCTGCCTTGATTTGTTGCCAGCATTACCCAAACACGAGCACTGACTTGGGATGTGACTGCAGTAAGTGCTACTTGTTGGGGTAGTGTAGGTGAACACCTATTTCCACGTTTAGCTGTAACAGATAGTCAGGATAATCCACCAACGACGTGTGCTGCACCCCTTCTGGACATCTATTGCTGTCGCAAATATGACTTCAACTTGAGCATGAGCTGACCACTGTGATTCAGTAAGTGCTTCTTGTTAGGGCAGTCCTTCTTGACAATTGCAACTGACACCCACACAATTTTGAATGATTTACTCTCAGGCCACTCCAAATAGAGCCACTGATGATTCTTGTTGCCATAAGTGCTTCTCTTTGGGGTTGTCTTGGATGTGAAGATCACCAAGTGGACTTATCTGAACATAAGAATCTATAATTGTTGTGTCACTATGTTAAGACACCGTGAAAACTGATATTATTTCGTTCATCATTGTTACCCAAAACGAAACATTAACTTTAGTTGACTTTTTAGTAAGTGCTACATGTTGGGGTAGTCATGTTGACCTGCACGCTGTCATGGCTTAAATGTATTGCAGAAAGTAAATAAATTAAGATCAGATACATCTATATAGAAGTTAACAGGGACTGGGGTAGATGGATGTGGAATTTGACTGTTTTCTCCTTACATCATCAACAAGGGTTCATGAAAACAGCTGTTTCTCATCAATGCTAATTGAGGCTATTGTTTGAGTTGATGGCTTTCTCCATGGACAAATCATCCAAATGTTGACCATCAATGGTCACAACTGTTGAAACTCCTTGGCATAGAAAGGGGCGGTGTCAAAAGGAATGTGTGTCTACAGAACATAAACCCCACAGACAAGACAAAACACACACACATTATATGTTTCAACTTGGAGACAAGAAAGAAGATCCAGACAGGACCAGACTGAGATGCTTCAAACACTGCCAGTGGCTGACATTGACCCAACTAGAGCACCAACTTGGAATTCAGCTTGAGTAAGTGCTTCTTGTTGGGGCGGTTTAACATGGCAAATGCAAATAAATTGAAATATGATATCAGTTATTGTAGATCACAGTAAGATCACCTCAAAGGAAGACACTGATGGTTGTTGAGCTCATAAGTGCTTCTCTTTGGGGGTGTCTTGCTTGTGAGTGTATCATCTGATGTATGACTTGACAATATTCTGCTAAACGACTACATAGTTGTCGTGGTGGTATGCCTTGATTTGTTGCCAGCATTACCCAAACACGAGCACTGACTTGGGATGTGACTGCAGTAAGTGCTACTTGTTGGGGTAGTGTAGGTGAACACCTATTTCCACGTTTAGCTGTAACAGATAGTCAGGATAATCCACCTACGACATGTGCTGCACCTAAAAGAAACCCTTCTGGACATCAATGCCTGTTTCAAATATGACTTCAGCTTGAGCATGAGCTGACCACTGTGATTCAGTAAGTGCTTCTTGTTGGGGCAGTCTTTCTTGACAATTGCAACTGACACCCACACAATTTTGAATGATTTACTCTCAGGCTATCCAAATAGAGCCACTGATGATTCTTGATCCAGATCCAGACAGGACCAGACTGAGATGCTTCAAACACTGCCAGTGGCTGACATTGACCCAACTAGAGCACCAACTTGGAATTCAGCTTGAGTAAGTGCTTCTTGTTGGGACAGTCTTTCTTGACAATTGTAACTGACCCACACAAATTTGTCTCCCTCTCAGGCTACTCCAAATAGAGCCAGTGATGATCTGTTGGGGCGGTTTAACATGTCAATTGAACTAATTTGAAATATGATTTCAGTTATTGTAGATCACAGTTAGATCACCTCAAAGAAAGACACTGATGGTTGTTGAGCTCATAAGTGCTTCTCTTTGTGGGTGTCTTGCTTGTGAGTGTATCATCTGATGTATGACTGGACAATATCCTGCTAAACGACTACATAGTTGTCGTGGTGGTCTGCCTTGATTTGTTGCCAGCATTACCCAAACACGAGCCCTGACTTGGGATGTGACTGCAGTAAGTGCTACTTGTTGGGGTAGTGAAGGTGAACACCTATTTCCACGTTTAGCTGTAACAGATAGTCAGGATAATCCACCAACGATGTGTGCTGCACCTAAAGGAAACCCTTCTGGACATCTATTGCCTTCACAAATCTTTCTTCAATCTGAGCATGAGCTGGCCACTGTGATTCAGCAAGTGCTTCTTGTTGGGGCAGTCTTTCTTGACAATTGCAACTGACCCACACAATTTGACTGATTTCCTTTCAGGCCACTCCAAATAGAGCCACTGATGATTTGTTGGGGCGGTTTTACATGTCAAATGCAACTAATTTGATATATGATTTCAGTTATTGTAGATCACAGTTAGATCACCTCAAAGGAAGACACTGATGGTTGTTGAGCTCATAAGTGCTTCTCTTTGGGGGTGTCTTGCTTGTGAGTGTATCATCTGATGTATGACTGGACAATATCCTGCTAAACGACTACATAGTTGTCGTGGTGGTCTGCCTTGATTTGTTACCCAAACACGAGCACTGACTTGGAATGTGACTGCAGTAAGTGCTACTTGTTTGGGGTAGTGTAGGTGAACACCTATTTCCACGTTTAGCTGTAACAGATAGTCAGGATAATCCACCAACGACGTGTGCTGCACCCCTTCTGGACATCAATGCCTGTTTCAAATATGACTTCAACTTGAGCATGAGCTGACCACTGTGATTCAGTAAGTGCTTCTTGTTAGCGCAGTCTTTCTTGACAATTGCAACTGACACCCACACAATTTTGAATGATTTACTCTCAGGCCACTCCAAATAGAGCCACTGATGATTCTTGTTGCCATAAGTGCTTCTCTTTGGGGTTGTCTTGGATGTGAAGATCACCAAGTGGACTTATCTGAACATAAGAATCTGCAATTGTTGTGTCACTATGTTAAGACACCGTGACAACTGATATTATTTCGTTCATCATTGTGACCCCAAACGAAACATTAACTTTAGTTGACTTCGTAGTAAGTGCTTCTTGTTGGGGTAGTCATGTTGACCTGCACGCTGTCATGGCTTAAATGTATTGCAGAAAGTAAATAAATTAAGATCAGATACATGTATTTTGACCTGAGCATTGACTGGGGTTGATGGAGTTGTGGAATTTGACTGTTTTCTCCTTACATCATCAACAAGGGTTCATGAAAACAGCTGTTTCTCATCAATGCTAATTGAGGCTATTGTTTGAGTTGATGGCTTTCTCCATGGACAGATCATCCAAATGTTGACCGTCAATGGTCACAACTGTTGAGTCTCCTTGGCATAGAAAGGGGCGGTGTCAAAAGGAATGTGTGTCTACAGAATATAAACCCCACAGACAAGACAAAACACACACATTATATGTTTCAACTTGGAGACAAGAAAGAAGATCCAGACAGGACCAGACTGAGGTGCTTCAAACACTGCCACTGGCTGACATTGACCCAACTGGAGCACCAACTTGGAATTCAGCTTGAGTAAGTGCTTCTTGTTGGAGCGGTTTAACATGGCAAATGCAACTAAATTGAAATATGATATCAGTTATTGTAGATCACAGTAAGATCATCTCAAAGGAAGACACCGATGGTTGTTGAGCTCATAAGTGCTTCTCTTTGGGGGTGTCTTGCTTGTGAGTGTATCATCTGATGTTTGACTGGACAATATCCTGCTAAACGACTACATAGTTGTCGTGGTGGTCTGCCTTGATTAGTTGCCAGCATTACCCAAACACGAGCACTGACTTGGGATGTGACTGCAGTAAGTGCTACTTGTTGGGGTAGTGTAGGTGAACACCTATTTCCACGTTTAGCTGTAACAGATAGTCAGGATAATCCACCAACGACGTGTGCTGCACCTAAAAGAAACCCTTCTGGACATCTATTCCTGTCGCAAATATCACTTCAACATGAGCATGAGCTGGCCACTGTGATTCAGTAAGTGCTTCTTTTTGGGGCAGTCTTTCTTGACAATTGCAACTGACACCCACACAATTTTGAATGATTTACTCTCAGGCCACTCCAAATAGAGCCACTGATGATTTGTTGGGGCGGTTTAACATGGCAAATGCAACTAAATTGAAATATGATATCAGTTATTGTAGATCACAGTTAGATCACCTCAAAGGAAGACACTGATGGTTGTTGAGCTCATAAGTGCTTCTCTTTGGGGGTGTCTTGCTTGTGAGTGTATCATCTGATGTATGACCGGACAATATCCTGCTAAACGACTACATACTTGTCATGGTGGTCTGCCTTGATCTGTTGCCAGCATTACCCAAACACGAGCACTGACTTGGGATGTGACTGCAGTAAGTGCTACTTGTTGGGGTAGTGTAGGTGAACACCTATTTCCACGTTTAGCTGTAACAGATAGTCAGGATAATCCACCAACGACGTGTGCTGCACCTAAAGGAAACCCTTCTGGACATCAATGCCTGTTGCAAATATGACTTCAACTTGAGCATGAGCTGACCACTGTGATTCAGTAAGTGCTTCTTGTTAGGGCAGTCTTTCTTGACAATTGCAACTGACACCCACACAATTTTGAATGATTTACTCTCAGGCCACTCCAAATAGAGCCACTGATGATTCTTGTTGCCATAAGTGCTTCTCTTTGGGGTTGTCTTGGATGTGAAGATCACCAAGTGGACTTATCTGAACATAAGAATCTGCAATTGTTGTGTCACTATGTTAAGACACCGTGACAACTGATATTTTTTCGTTCATCATTGTGACCCCAAACTAAATGTTAACTTTTGTTGACTTTGTAGTAAGTGCTTCTTGTTGGGGTAGTCATGTTGACCTGCACGTTGTCATGGCTTAAATGCATTGCAGAAAGTAAATAAATTAAGATCAGATACATCTATATAGAAGTTAACAGGGACTGAGGTAGATGGAGTCGTGGAATTTGACTGTTTTCTCCTTACATCATCAACAAGGGTTCATGAAAACAGCTGTTTCTCATCAATGCTAATTGAGGCTATTGTTTGAGTTGATGGCTTTCTCCATGGACAGATAATCCAAATGTTGACCATCAATGGTCACAACTGTTGAAACTCCTTGGCATAGAAAGGGGCGGTGTCAAAAGGAATGTGTGTCTACAGAATATAAACCCCACAGACAAGACAAAACACACACATTATATGCATCAACTTGGAGACAAGAAAGAAGATCCAGACAGGACCAGACTGAGATGCTTCAAACACTGCCAGTGGCTGACATTGACCCAACTAGAGCACCAAATTGGAATTCAGCTTGAGGAAGTGCTTCTTGTTGGGGCGGTTTAACATGGCAAATGCAACTAAATTGAAATATATCAGTTATTGTAGATCACAGTAAGATCATCTCAAAGGAAGACACCGATGGTTGTTGAGCTCATAAGTGCATCTCTTTGGGGGTGTCTTGCTTGTGAGTGTATCATCTGATGTATGACTGGACAATATCCTGCTAAACGACTACATAGTTGTCGTGGTGGTCTGCCTTGATTTGTTGCCAGCATTACCCAAACACGAGCACTGACTTGGGATGTGACTGCAGTAAGTGCTACTTGTTGGGGTAGTGTAGGTGAACACCTATTTCCACGTTTAGCTGTAACAGATAGTCAGGATAATCCACCAACGACGTGTGCTGCACCTAAAGGAAAGCCTTCTGGACATCTATTCCTGTCGCAAATATCACTTCAACTTGAGCATGAGCTGACCACTGTGATTCAGTAAGTGCTTCTTGTTGGGGCAGTCTTTCTAGACAATTGCAACTGACACCCACACAATTTTGAATGATTTACTCTCAGGCCACTCCAAATAGAGCCACTGATGATTCTTGTTGCCATAAGTGCTTCTCTTTGGGGTTGTCTTGGATGTGAAGATCACCAAGTGGACTTATCTGAACATAAGAATCTGCAATTGTTGTGTCACTATGTTAAGACACCGTGACAACTGATATTATTTCGTTCATCATTGTGACCCCAAACGAAACATTAACTTTTGTTGACTTTGTAGTAAGTGCTTCTTGTTTGGGTAGTCATGTTGACCTGCACGCTGTCATGGCTTAAATGTATTGCAGAAAGTAAATAAATTAAGATCAGATACATCTATTTTGCCCTGAACATTGACTGGGGTTGATGGAGTTGTGGAATTTGACTGTTTTCTCCTTACATCATCAACAAGGGTTCATGAAAACAGCTGTTTCTCATCAATGCTAATTGAGGCTATTGTTTGAGTTGATGGCTTTCTCCATGGACAGATCATCCAAATGTTGACCATCAATGGTCACAACTGTTGAAACTCCTTGGCATAGAAAGGGGCGGTGTCAAAAGGAATGTGTGTCTACAGAATATAAACCCCACAGACGAGACAAAACACACACATTATATGTTTCAACTTGGAGACAAGAAAGAAGATCCAGACAGGACCAGACTGAGATGCTTCGAACACTGCCAGTGGCTGACATTGACCCAACTAGAGCACCAACTTGGAATTCAGCTTGAGTAAGTGCTTCTTGTTGGGGCGGTTTAACATGGCAAATGCAACTAAATTGAAATATGATATCAGTTATTGTAGATCACAGTAAGATCATCTCAAAGGAAGACACTGATGGTTGTTGAGCTCATAAGTGCTTCTCTTTGGGGGTGTCTTGCTTGTGAGTGTATCATCTGATGTTTGACTGGACAATATCCTGCTAAACGACTACATAGTTGTCGTGGTGGTCTGCCTTGATTAGTTGCCAGCATTACCCAAACACGAGCACTGACTTGGGATGTGACTGCAGTAAGTGCTACTTGTTGGGGTAGTGTAGGTGAACACCTATTTCCATGTTTAGCTGTAACAGATAGTCAGGATAATCCACCAACGACGTGTGCTGCACCTAAAGGAAAGCCTCCTGGACATCAATGCCTGTTGCAAATATGACTTCAACTTGAGCATGAGCTGACCACTGTGATTCAGTAAGTGCTTCTTGTTGGGGCAGTCTTTCTTGACAATTGCAACTGACACCCACACAATTTTGAATGATTTACTCTCAGGCCACTCCAAATAGAGCCACTGATGATTCTTGTTGCCACAAGTGCTTCTCTTTGGGGTTGTCTTGGATGTGAAGATCACCAAGTGGACTTATCTGAACATAAGAATCTGCAATTGTTGTGTCACTATGTTAAGACACCGTGACAACTGATATTATTTCGTTCATCATTGTGTCCCCAAACGAAACATTAACTTTAGTTGACTTTGTAGTAAGTGCTTCTTGTTTGGGTAGTCATGTTGACCTGCACGTTGTCATGGCTTAAATGTATTGCAGAAAGTAAATAAATTAAGATCAGATACATCTATATAGAAGTTAACAGGGACTGGGGTTGATGGAGTTGTGGAATTTGACTGTTTTCTCCTTACATCATCAACAAGGGTTCATGAAAACAGCTGTTTCTCATCTATGCTAATTGAGGCTATTGTTTGAGTTGATGGCTTTCTCCATGGACAGATCATCCAAATGTTGACCATCAATGGTCACAACTGTTGAAACTCCTTGGCATAGAAAGGGGCGGGGTCAAAAGGAATGTGTGTCTACAGAACATAAACCCCTGAGACAAGACAAAACACACACATTATATGTTTCAACTTGGAGACAAGAAAGAATATCCAGACAGGACCAGACTGAGATGCTTCAAACACTGCCAGTGGCTGACATTGACCCAACTAGAGCACCAACTTGGAATTCAGCTTGAGTAAGTGCTTCTTGTTGGGGCGGTTTAACATGGCAAATGCAACTAAATTGAAATATGATATCAGTTATTGTAGATCACAGTATGATCATCTCAAAGGAAGACACTGATGGTTGTTGAGCTCATAAGTGCTTCTCTTTGGGGGTGTCTTGCTTGTGAGTGTATCATCTGATGTATGACTGGACAATATCCTGCTAAACGACTACATAGTTGTCGTGGTGGTCTGCCTTGATTTGTTGCCAGCATTACCCAAACATGAGCACTGACTTGGGATGTGACTGCAGTAAGTGCTACTTGTTGGGGTAGTGTAGGTGAACACCTATTTCCACGTTTAGCTGTAACAGATAGTCAGGATAATCCACCAACGACGTGTGCTGCACCTAAAGGAAAGCCCTTCTGGACATCAATGCCTGTTGCAAATATGACTTCAACTTTAGCATGAGCTGACCACTGTGATTCAGTAAGTGCTTCTTGTTGGGGCAGTCTTTCTTGACAATTGCAACTGACACCCACACAATTTTCAATGATTTACTCTCAGGCCACTCCAAATAGAGCCACTGATGATTCTTGTTGCCATAAGTGCTTCTCTTTGGGGTTGTCTTGGATGTGAAGATCACCAAGTGGACTTATCTGAACATAAGAATCTGCAATTGCTGTGTCACTATTTTAAGACACCGTGACAACTGAAAATATTTCGTTAAAAGTCATCATTGTGACCCCAAACGAAACATTAACTTTTGTTGACTTTGTAGTAAGTGCTTCTTGTTGGGGTAGTCATGTTGACCTGCACGCTGTCATGGCTTAAATGTATTGCAGAAAGTAAATAAATTAAGATCAGATACATCTATATAGAAGTTAACAGGGACTGGGGTTGATGGAGTTGTGGAATTTGACTGTTTTCTCCTTACATCATCAACAAGGGTTCATGAAAACAGCTGTTTCTCATCAATGCTAATTGAGGCTATTGTTTGAGTTGATGGCTTTCTCCATGGACAGATCATCCAAATGTTGACCATCAATGGTCACAACTGTTGAAACTCCTTGGCATAGAAAGGGGCGGTGTCAAAAGGAATGTGTGTCTACAGAACATAAACCCCACAGACGAGACAAAACACACACATTATATGTTTCAACTTGGAGACAAGAAAGAAGATCCAGACAGGACCAGACTGAGATGCTTCAAACACTGCCAGTGGCTGACATTGACCCAACTAGAGCACCAACTTGGAATTCAGCTTGAGTAAGTGCTTCTTGTTGGGGCAGTCTTTCTTGATAATTGTACTGACCCCACACAATTTTGACTGATTTCCTCTCAGGCCAATCCAAATAGAGCCAGTGATGATTTGTTGGGGCGGTTTATCATGTCAATTGAACTAATTTGAAATATGATTTCAGTATTGTAGATCACAGTTAGATCACCTCAAAGGAAGGACACTGATGGTTTGTTGAGCTCATATTGCTTCATCTTTGTGGGTGTCTGCTTGTGAGTGTATCATCTGATGTATGACCTGGACAATATCCTGCTAAAACGACTACATAGTTGTCGTGGTGGTCTGCCTTGATTTGTTGCCAGCATTACCCAAACACGAGCATGACTTGGGAGTGACTGCAGTAAGTGCTACTTGTTGGGGTAGTGTAGGTGAACACCTATTTCCACGTTTAGCTGTAACAGATAGTCAGGATAATCCACCAACGACGTGTGCTGCACCTAAAGGAAACCCTTCTGGACATCTATTGCTGTCACAAATCTTACTTCAATCTGAGCATGAGCTGGCCACTGTGATTCAGCAAGTGCTGCTTGTTGGGGCAGTCTTTCTTGACAATTGCAACTGACCCACACAATTTTGACTGATTTCCTCTCAGGCCACTCCAAATAGAGCCAGTGATGATTTGTTGGGGCGGTTTTACATGTCAAATGCAACTAATTTGAAATATGATATCAGTTATTGTAGATCACAGTTAGATCACCTCAAAGGAAGACACTGATGGTTGTTGAGCTCATAAGTGCTTCTCTTTGGGGGTGTCTTGCTTGTGAGTGTATCATCTGATGTATGACTGGACAATATCCTGCTAAACGACTACATAGTTGTCGTGGTGGTCTGCCTTGATTTGTTGCCAGCATTACCCAAACACGAGCATTGACTTGGGATGTGACTGCAGTAAGTGCTACTTGTTGGGGTAGTGTAGGTGAACACCTATTTCCACGTTTAGCTGTAACAGATAGTCAGGATAATCCACCAATGACGTGTGCTGCACCTAAAGGAAAGCCTTCTGGACATCTATTGCTGTCAGAAATCTTACTTCAATCTGAGCATGAGCTGGCCACTGTGATTCAGTAAGTGCTTCTTTTTGGGGCAGTTTTTCTTGACAATTGCAACTGACCCACATAATTTGAATGATTTCCTTTCAGGCCAGTCCAAATAGAGCCACTGATGATTTCTTGGGGCAGTTTAACATGTCAAATGCAACTAATTTGAAATATGATATCAGTTATTGTAGATCACAGTAAGATCATCTCAAAGGAAGACACTGATCGTTGTTGAGCTCATAAGTGCTTCTCTTTGGGGGTGTCTTGCTTGTGTGTGTATCATCTGATGTATGACTGGACAATATCCTGCTAAACGACTACATAGTTGTCGTGGTGGTCTGCCTTGAATTGTTGCCAGCATTACCCAAACACGAGCCCTGACCTGGGATGTGACTGCAGTAAGTGCTACTTGTTGGGGTAGTGTAGGTGAACACCTATTTCCACCTTTAGCTGTAACAGATAGTCAGGATAATCCACCAATGACGTGTGCTGCACCTGAAGAAAAACCCTTCTGGACATCTATTGCTGTCACAAATCTTACTTCAATCTGAGCATGAGCTGGCCACTGTGATTCAGCAAGTGCTTCTTGTTGGGGCAGTCTTTCTTGACAATTGCAACTGACCCAAACAATTTGACTGATTTCCTCTCAGGCCACTCCAAATAGAGCCACTGATGATTTGTTGGGGCGGTTTAACATGTCAAATGCAACTAATTTTAAATATGATATCAGTTATTGTAGATCAGAGTTAGATCACCTCAAAGGAAGACACTGATGGTTGTTGAGCTCATAAGTGCTTTTTTTTGGGGGTGTCTTGCTTGTGAGTGTATCATCTGATGTATGACTGGACAATATCCTGCTAAACGACTACATAGTTGTCGTGGTGGTCTGCCTTGATTTGTTGCCAGCATTACCCAAACACGAGCACTGACTTGAGATGTGACTGCAGTAAGTGCTACTTGTTATATCCATGTTTAGCTGTAACAGATAGTCAGGCTGCACCTAAAGGAAACCCTTCTGGACATCAATTCCTGTTGCAAATATCACTTCAACTTGAACATGAGCTGATCACTGTGATTCAGTAAGTGATTCAGATTCAGTAACTTGTTGGGGTAGTGTAGGTGAACACCTATTTCCACGTTTAGCTGTAACAGATAGTCAGGATAATCCACCAATGACGTGTGCTGCACCTAAAGGAAACCCTTCTGGACATCTATTGCTGTCACAAATCTTACTTCAATCAGAGCATGAGCTGGCCACTGTGATTCAGCACCTGCTTCTTGTTGGGGCAGTCTGAGTGTATCATCTGATGTATGACTGGACAATATCCTGCTAAACGACTACATAGTTGTCGTGGTGTTCTGCCTTGATTTGTTGCCAGCATTACCCAAACACGAGCACTGACTTGGGATGTGACTGCACTAAGTGCTACTTGTTGGGGTAGTGTAGGTGAACACCTATTTCCACGTTTAGCTGTAACAGATAGTCAGGATAATCCACCAATGACGTGTGCTGCACCTAAAGGAAACCCTTTAGGTGCCACTGATGATTCTTGTTGCCATAAGTGCTTTTCTTTGGGGTTGTCTTGGATGTGAAGATCACCAAGTGGACTTATCTGAACATAAGAATCTGCAATTGTTGTGTCACTATATTAAGACACCGTGACAACTGATATTATTTCGTTCATCATTGTGACCACAAACGAAACAGTAACTTTAGTTGACCTTGTAGTAAGTGCTTCTTTTTGGGGTAGTCATGTTGACCTGTACGTTGTCATGGCTAAAATATATAGCAGAAAGTAGATCAGTTAAAATCAGATATATCTATATTGGCCTGAACACCGACTGGGGTTGGTGGAGTTCAGGGATATGACTGTTTTCTCCTTACATCATCAAGGTACCATGAAAACAGTTGTCATTTCTAAAATGTATAGCAGAAAGTAAAGAAATTAAGAACAGATACATCTGTATAGAAGTTAACAGGAACTGGGGTTGAAGGAGTTGTGGAATTTGACTGTTTTCTCCTCACATCATCAACAAGGGTTCATGAAAACAGCTGTTTCTCATCAATGCTAATTGAGGCTATTGTTTGAGTTGATGGCCTTCTCCATGGACAGATAATCCAAATGTTGACCATCAATGGTCACAACTGTTGAAACTCCTTGGTATAGAAGGGGTGGTGTTGAAAGTAATGTGTTTCTACAGAATTTAAACCCCAGAGACAACACAAATCACACACATTGTGTTCTGTGTTGATATGATATGATATGAACACACACATGTTCATATCATATCTTTCAGCGTTCATAGCGACAGCAGATCGCTGCAGCTCTTACCAGCGTTTTAAACGGATTTTAACTTTTTATGCGTTTTAACGTACCTCTGCCTGCAAAAAAAGCACATTGAACCGACGAGGAAAACCGACCGCCTACGCCGTGTGGAACCACACGTCAATCGCTCCAGGAAGCTCAACAGCCTGCTTCACAACCTGCCTCTCCACCACAGCCTCCAGCCGTATCATCTCCCCACTCCACCGCCAGCTGCCAGGCCGACGTCCCCTCCTCTTCTCATCGTCTCCAAACTTTCATGCGCCTCCCCCGGCAGGGGACTCGAGAGGTACGGCCCATGTGATACCAAAGGCACTTTGTTTAAGTCATTACCCTTTTCTCGCTTTTTTCCTTCTCCCAAAATCCACACTTCAGCCCTGTCTCCACTCCTCTTTTTCTTGCTCAGTCACAAAACGGTAACATCAAGCACTTTTAGTTGACACACTCACCTCAGTACAGCTGCAAAACCCCCCACCTATCCACCCCCCAAAATATGGCAACCCCCCCCCCCATCACCCCACAAGAGAGGAAACAGATATGGAAAACAACATTTTCAGACAGAAACAAACCCACCCTGGACCCCAAAAAACCCAAAACAAGCACCATCAGGAGAAAAACTGCATCTGGAACCCCCGTTACCACTTTTATCTCTACAACACTACAAGAACTAACTACAATGGACAATGTACCACCACAAACACCCATTCCAGCTCAACAGGAACATTCACATCCCCCTGCATCCCTGGCAAAACCTAACACTTCCCAGGAGCCACCCCCGTCATCCCTCCCCCCCACTACAGCCACCACAGCTACCATAGACCACCTAATTATGGAAAACATCTTTCACCAGCTGACTCACCTCCTCTCAGAACTCGGCAAATACACACAACCCACCCCCCTCCATAATGGTGTCATACAAATACAGTCAACTCTCTCCACCTTGAAACAAATATTACTGAACGGCCAAGACCCCCAGATCCCCCTCCCCCTCCTTTCCACCTCATACTCTGAAATAGTCAGCAACAATCTCCACAGCTACCCACCATCATCCAACACCGGAACAAGAAAAAGAGCAAGAAGAGAGTCCACAGAGCAACAACAACCTATACCCGTGGTCCTCCAAGGCATTGTCACTTCTAACGGCCCATTTGCCACAAACCAGGCCATCACCCAGGAGATCAAAAAACACAAACCACAAGCACAAATCCAGAAACTGGTTCATATGAAAAATGGAAACATTCTCATCTTCCCTAAGGACATCCCATCACTTAACACACTCCTCTCACCCTGGCCCCCCGAAGCTTTCAATGGATCAAACCTCATATACAGACTGGCACGAAAACCTGGATCATCACCCCCACCAGATACCCCGACAAAAATACTTGTCATAAAAGGCATAAACACGGATACCACTGAAGAACGAATACAACAAGAGCTAGAAAAACAAGGAATCTCCATCACCGAAATACACAGGATTATCAGCCGGACCACCCAACAGCCCACCACCTTCATTAAAATCACACTCTCCAACCCCAGCCAAGCGACCGGCCTTCTTCACGAAGGATTCTACATGGACCTTTTTCAATACAAAGTGGAGAAGGCCCGACCCCACCCACCATCAAACAATGCTTCAAATGCCAAAAGTTCAATCATACCTCCATAAACTGCAATAACCCGGTCACTTGCCTCCACTGTGGAGATAATCACCACCACAAAAACTGCACTGTTGACAAAAGGAACCCCAAATGTCCCAACTGCTCCAGACCCCACTCAGCAGCCTCGAAATCCTGTCCTGTGTACCCCTCCCATATAACTCCATCAACAAGGAAACACCTACCAGCAAACATAACCACCCCCAACCCCCCAAATCCCCTCCACAATTCCCTCAACCAACTCCCCCACCTCCGAGATGACCTCAAAAAACTTTTTAAGGACGACAACAAAATTGAACTTATCATCCAGAGTATCCAAAAACACACCTCCTTCACTGTCTGAATCCCACCCCAGCTTCACTTACCACCACAACCCAAATGACCCCTTCAAACATCCTCCATATCAACATCCATGGACTACGAGCAAATAAAGAAGAATTAATTCAACTACTTCACCAACAAAACATACCCATAGCATCAATCAATGAAACCTTTCTTTCACCCACCTCCCGAATCACTATCCCCGGCTACAAAATCATCCGGAGAGACAGGCCAACAAGACAAGGAGGGGGGGTTGCCATACTCATCAGGAACAATATTGACTACACTGAACTAGACTATAGACTGAGGACTGAACAAGTCAACGAAATGAATACATAGCTATAAAAATACAACTCCAATCCCACCACACCATCACAGTTACCAGCATCTACTGCTCCCCCAAAAAAAACCTTCAGCTCCCCTTCTCCATTACACATCAAAACCGCAGCTCTCTCTCATCATGGGTGACTTTAACTCAAAACACAAGGACTTTCACTGCAACAAAACCAACACCAATGGACTCAAACAAATATTACAGGACACCAACCTCACCATCCTCAATAACACCGAACCCACATACATCCCCCCCCAAACTGGAAATACTGACATTCTGGATCTTATCATCTCCACCCCCGACCTGGCAACAAGACTTAACAGTTTCACAACCACCCACCACCTCTCCAGCGACCACCTACCCGTCATCACCGCCTTCAGCTTCAACCCTCAAACAATAACAAAGACCACATACAACTATAAAAAGGCAAACTGGGACACCTTCAAAAACAACATAGTGGAAATCTCACAGACTTTAATCCATCCCTTCATCCTGACAACCTGGACTCCCTTGCAGCAACTCTAGGTCACATACTTACCCAAGCCCGTCAAGAATCAATACCCACAAAGTCATTTAAAACTCCACCCCCATCACTCCCCATGCACCTTCTTCATCTCATCAGCCAGAAAAGGAAACTATGCAGACAATACATCCGGACAAGAACAGCACAACACAAAACTGAACTCAACAGGATAAAAAATACCATCAAAACACAGCTCCACCTTCACCGACAAAACAAATGGACGACTTTTGTAAATCACTGGACCAAGAAACCAACTCACACACATTCTGGCAAAAAATAAAATCCATCAACGGAAACAACTCAACAAACAATACAGCACCCCTCAGACAGAACGGACTGACCTATACCGACAACATTGAAAAAGCCACCATCTTCCGAAAACATCTCAAAACAATCCACACCTGTCCCGACAACCCCACCTTTGACTCCGAATGGAAAATTCACATCGACAATGAAATATCTCATCACATAACCAACCGCACCATTCCTTCGACGCCCTCCCTCAAGTCCACACCCACTTACTAACCCTGTTACCATGACGGAAATTCAGCAACAACTCAAAAAAATGAAAAACAAAGCCCCAGGAGAAGACAATATACACACCATACTGATCAAACAAGCCCCCACCATCTACCTCCTCCACCTCAGCCAATTGTTCACTGCTTGCCTCACCCACGGACACTTCCCCTCCCCCTGGAAAATAGCAACAGTCAGAATGATACTCAAACCAGGAAAATTCCCACACAACCCATCCAGCTACCGGCCCATCAGCTTACTCAGCCACATTTGAAAGCTCTTTGAATGCATCCTCACCAATAGACTCACCACCCATATAGAAGGACTCGGTTTAATATCACTACACCAAGCAGGATTTAGGAAAGGACGGACCACCACCGACAACACCCTCAGGCTATCAGAACACATTCACAGAAATTTCAATAAAAAAGAACTCACTCTGGCCATCTTTTTTGACATCGACAAAGCATTTGACAGACTTTGGCACAATGGACTCACTTCCAGACTGATCGACATCAACCTCCAACTCCCACCCCCCACCCAGTTACTCATCATGAACTTCTGCCACCATCGCCAAATAAAGGTCAAGGTTTCATCTGCCATATCCACCCCCTTCACCCCCCAAGCAGGAGTCCCCCAAGGCTCAGTACTCAGACCATTGCTTTTCACCCTGTACGTCTCTGACATATTTTACCCCCCAGCCACCATCGCACAAGTGTCCCAGTTTGCTGATGACCTCTGTTACTGGACCTCATCAAAATCACCCCAACTCGCTGCTAATAAACTTCAACACTGCTCACAGAAATAGAAAACTGGACAAACCTCTGGAGAATCACTCTCAACCCCAACAAAACCCGCCTTGTCATCTTCACCCGCAACCCCAGGCTCAAGTCACCCAACATCATGGTTACCCTCCACAACACCCAACTTCCCATCAGTCACAGCGCAACCTTTCTCGGTACTGTGTTTCAGACTAATATGCCCTGGTCCACTCACATCACTACAATAGAACAAAAAGCCCACACAAGACTCAACCATCTCAAAGCCCTCTGCGAGAAGCATGGCGCCTCACCCACAGCAATAACCAAAGTATATCTTACATACATCAGACCACTACTCGAATTTCAGTACCAGCATGGATCACCGCCTCCGACCACCAAATTCACCGACTTCAGAAAATCCAAAACAAAGCAATAAAACTGGCCTACAGACTCCCACCCTTCATCAACACAAAGTACGTTCACACACTCGCAGGACTCCAGACCATTAAAGACAGACACAGACGACTGACCAGACAATACATCAAATCAGCCACTAACAATCCAGCCCTCTACAAAACAATAATGGAAGCCAAGGACCTAATTAACACCCCCCTCTCCACCATCATCAACCATGATGACAGCCGGATATGACCCACTCCAAACAACCCCCCAGTACGCGCCCCCCCATTGCAGCTGACTGAGAACATGGCCATACAACTCTCTCTCTCACACACATACACACACACCCCCACATACACACACACACACACACACACACTACATTCAATATAAAAAAAAAAAAAAGAAAGAAAAAACTCTCTTTCCCTTCTTCATGTCTTAGTTTTATTTTATTTTATATTACTTGCCTTGGTATCCATGCGCTGACTTCTTGAGTCCTCTGCAGACCACCCACCCCCTGCCCCTCCTCAATTCAACAGATGGACAGAAAAGGGCCGAAGCTCTGAGCTGTCCCACCAAGCACAAGTGACACCCAAACCTAAGCCTAAAACACACACATTATTTGCTTCAACTTTGTGAGAAGATAGAAGATCCAGACAGGACCAGATTGAGATGCTTCAAACACTGCCAGTGGCTGACATTGACCCAACTGGAGCACCAACTTGGAATTCAGTTTGAGTAAGTGCTTCTTGTTGGGGCTGTTTAACATGGCAAATGCAACTGAATTGAAATATGACATCAGTTATTGATGATCACAGTTAGATCACCCCAAGTAAGACACTGATGGTTGTTGAGCTCATAAGAGCTTCTCTTTGGGGGTGTCTTGCTTGTGAGTGTATCATCTGATGTATGACTGGACAATATCCTGCTAAAAAGACTACATAGTTGTCGTGGCGGTCTGCCTTGATTTGTGGCCAGCATTACCCAAACACGAGCACTGACTTGGGATGTGACTGCAGTAAGTGCTACTTGTTGGGGTAGTGTAGGTGAACACCAATTTCCACGTTAAGCTGTAACAGACAGTTAGGATAATCCACCAACGACGTGTGCTGCACCTAAAGGAAACCCTTCTGGACATCTATGCCTGTATCACATATCACTTCAACTTGAGCATGAGCTGGCCACTGTGATTCAGTAAGTGCTTCTTGTTGGGGCAGTCTTTCTTGACAATTGCAACTGACACCCACACAATTTTGAATGATTTACTCTCAGGCCACTCCAAATAGAGCCACTGATGATACTTGTTGCCATAAGTGCTTCTCTTTGGGGTTGTCTTGGATGTGAAGATCACCAAGTGGAATTATCTGAACATAAAAATCTGCAATTGTTGTGTCACTATGTTAAGACACCGTGACAACTGATATTATTTTGTTAATAGTCATCATTGTGACCCCAAATGAAACACTAACTTTTTTTAATTTATAGTAAGTGCTTCTTGTTGGGGTAGTCATGTTGACCTGTACGCTGTCATTTCTAAAATGTATAGCAGAAAGTAAATAAATTAAGATCAGATACATCTATATTGACCTGAACACGGACTGGGGTTGATGGAGTTGTGGAATTTGACTGTTTTCTCCTTACATCATCAACAAGGGTTCATGAAAACAGCTGTTTCTCATCAATGCTAATTGAGGCTATTGTTTGAGTTGATGGCTTTCTCCATGGACAGATAATTCAAACATTGACCATCAATGGTCACAACTGTTGAAATTCCTTGGCATAGAAAGGGGCGGTGTCAAAAGGAATGTGTGTCTACAGAATATAAACCCCAGAGATAACACAAAACACACACATTATATGCTTCAACAACACACAAATAATAGCCTACATGGATAATAAATAAAATAACCAAAACTTGTGTCTCTTTGGCATTAAATATAAGCTTTTTATAATTATTATAATTATAATTATTATAAATATTAGTTATAATGTTACATACCCTTTCAGGAACTTATAATTTGACTTCTAAAGAAGTCTCTTATGTCCAGTTTTCTTTTCTTCGACATGCTTACTGTGCCTAATTACCAAACACATACACACACATGCACGCAAGGACACAGACACAGATACGAATGTTAATATTAATAATAACAAAAATAATAATAATAATAAAAATAATAATACTTCATTCTATTTAAAAGTGCCTTTCATGTTTTTATCCTGTACAGGACACTGTATAGGATAAAAACAACAACAACAGAACAAAAAAACAATTAAAACGGACAATGACGAATAAGTGAATGAGAATGGCAAATTCATGTTAAATGGAGTATGCAGTTCTGAACAGGTGGGTTTTGAATTTGAATTTGAATTTTATTTAGGATAGCCCCTTGAGATGCAGCATCTCCTTTTCGAGGTGATATACATAACAGTAATACACAGAAAACATAAAGTGTACATTACAATTAAACACAACACAAAACACACTGCTCTACCACTTCCACAACCCCCATACCCCTCCCACACCATCACCATCTCACAAAAATTGTGCTCCTGCTCATGCACACAGTCCGATTGCAATACAATACAATACAATCATAAGGAGCAACAGAATGCAACAGCAACTTTGAACAAAGTAATAAAACAAATTTGAAAAAATAACAAAAAACATGAACAGCCTGCTTGTAAGTGTGAAAATAAATTTGATCTATAGATGGAAAAAGAGGAGATGGACTTTAACGAGGAAGGAAGATTATTCCAATCAGATGGTGCTTTGAACTTGAATGACCTACGACCTATTTCTTTATGGATTTCCGGGACCATGAAAAATGGATTAGTCATATGTCTAAGAGGATATTGAGATGTATAAGGGACCAGAAGCTGTTTTAAGTATGGTGGAACATGTAATTGGATACATTTAAAAAGAAACAAAACCCAGTGAAACTGATGCCTGGGTTTAGGATGAAGCCAATTTAGGGCTTCCTACATGAGGCAGCGGTGAGCTCTGAATGGACATCTCAAGACAAATCTGGGTAACACATTCTATGAAGCCCACATTTATAATGCATTATAACGGCATCCATAATGCATTATAATGCATTCATAATGCCTCATATCTACACTTATAATCACACATAATGCTTCATGATACCTTATATCAACGGTCATAAAACATTATAATGTAATTTATAATGAATTATAATGACTTGTTCCATTGATGCTCATGAATACTCATGCACACTACATCCATAATGCTTTATGAGGTATGAAGCCCAGACAATCATAATGCATGATGAGCGCATTCATAATGCTTCATAACTACACTCATAATGCCTTATGATGCACTATATCAACAGTCATAAAACATTATATCTCTTATAATGAATTATAATGACTAGTTATATGGATGCTCTTGACCACTCATGAACACCTATACTATGCTTTATGAGGGCACTCACAGTGCATTATAATGTGCTCTTCACTGCCTGCGTAGAGTACATTATTACCTATACACACAACTCAAGTCAACTGTAATAACAACTCATAGTGTGTAATAACAGCCTATGCAGTATCATGAGTCATCATTGTATGCATTAATTAAAGTGACATAAAGATTCATTTATAATAATGCACAATTCATTGTAGGGACTAAGTAAAGTGTGATGCATTTGCATGCATTTATAAGAATATATGCTGCATCTTAAGTGATTAGTCTGCAAGACATAGTTATACAGTAAATGTGGGTTCTGTAGAAATGGAAACTCTAGGTATTAAAAATAAATATTCAAAATAAGAAAAAGACCAAATACATTTTTCAAGTTTATTCAGGGTGTCAAACAAACTAGCCACTATTATAAGAGATATAAAATACAAAATTTAACTAAGGAACGCCCTCCCCCCAGAGGGGCATCAAAGGACGTTTTCTTGGAGCAGCTTTTAAAGTGCATCTTAGCACTTACAGGTAAACAGTATACATATGTACATATGTAAACACTTGGCCCTTAAGGGCACGATCACACTAAAGTATGTTTGCCAGCTGATCGGTGGATAGTAGTGCCAATACATATTAATGGGAATAGAGCTTTTTTTTTTAGTTGTTTTTTCTTTTTCTTTTAGTTTTTTCCCCCTGCTCTATTCCCATTGCAATTCGTCAGAATCCCCTCATCAGCTGGCAACCATACTTTAGTGTGACCATGACCTAATAGTACATAACAATACCTCTATCTCCATCTTTTAACAGGAAGGACAATAAAAACAAAAAATATCACATCTTGCATGATGTCATAAGTGCTGCACTGATCACTTTTAAAACAGTTAAGAGTTCAAAGTCAAAGTAAAATAAGTTTTTTTTTTTCTTTGCTGTTGATGCTGTGCAAGAAGTCGAGACTGGAGGCCCTCCTTTTTTTGCTGCTCTATAAAGTGCATACTGTACTGTATGTAAACATGTGACTTTTAACAGTTCAAAACATCACCCTCAAACATCACCCTAACAATGCACCCCACCCAACACCTTTTCTACACTGGGGTAGCACTGGCAATGGGAAGGAGAAGCCCCTCCTCTTTCATTCTGCTGATCTCTTCCTTGATTTCTGGGGTCATGGCATCACGGCAGCGGGCAATGAAAGATGACATTTTCTCCTTGCGTTCATCCCAGAAACCCAGGTTTTTGAAGAGCTCAGGAGCAGCAATGCTCAGCTCAGCAATTGGTACGGTCCTGGAGACAGTATTTCTGTCAGCGCCGACGTGCTCGAAGGCTGCCTTCATGGAACCCCCACGGTTGAAGACGTCCAGAGCCATCTTGTAGCGCACGATGATGCCCTTGGTGTTTCTAGCTGTACACAACACATTCAAAACAGAAAGAAAAGAATTTGTTTGAAAATCCTACTCAATATTCCCTTACAAACTAAAATTGAGAATTGAAGCTGAAACTTTGTGTACTTTTTCAAACTGTAATGAGCAATCTCAAATCCAAATTCAAAACCTATTCAAGAGGGCTTGTAAAATCATAGGTAGGTATGCAGCCCGCATGATCTCTCCAATGAATCTTTGAAAGAACAGTATGGAAGCAAGGCTTCAAAATCACCCAAGACCCAAATCACATCCTCCATAAAGAATGTGAGTTACTGCCATCCAGCAGACAATACAGGTCATCATACTGTAAGCTCAGCTAGAAATTCTCCTTTGTTTCACTGTCAATAAAAGCACTCAATCACCAAGAGAATAATTAAGTTTTGTATGTATGTATGTATGTATGTGTATAAGTGTGTAAATAAGTTAATTTCGCCTCAGACAACAACGGCTAATTGAAATGAATTACCTCTTGATCGAGTAAAAAGGTCATCTTTGGCCTTAATAGTGGCCTTAGGTGGACGGTGGGAGGAGGATGAGGAGGAGTGAGATCCGGGGGATCTTTTGCGTTTGTAGAGATCCATGGATGAACCTAAGAGTATAAATGAAGGAGTCAATCATAATGATAGTGTTAACATGTAAAGACATGCTAGTGAAGATTGGCACTGGCAGAGCCAGTACAGGCTTCAGGTCATGAATTAAGTGTCAAATTGCCTTCAGTAATCCGGAAGAGTGCATGATACTGTGTATAGTCCTACACTGAACACCATAAGTGCTCTGTGGGCACTCAAAAGCAGCTGACCTTGCATTCTGATCTCTAAAAGCACAACAATGTAGGCCAGGAAATCATGTTAAAAGGGACAGTTCACCCCCAAATGCAAAACACATACTCCACATGTAGTGCCATTTATCCATCTAGTTTGAGTTAGTAGCAAGTAACATGATTTTTGGAATTATCAGGCCAAGATATTTATGTCCTCTCTCAAATACAGAACAATTGAATGGCACTTTACTTGTTGTGCTTAATGTGACCTGGTTAGTCAGGATAATTCAGAAACCTCGTTGTGAGTAGTTACATGTAGTCAGTATTTGTTATTTATGACTGAACATGAAACTGCAGCTAGCTAGGAGCTAGCATGGGTGTAGTTCTGTCAAAAATAGAAAATGTGAGAGGATGACGCTGTGAGGTGAGAGGATGATGCTGTGACTCCTGACTCTCGCGAGATCCCGGTGTGAACTAACATGGCGGCGCCCAGCCACCGCTACTGAAAACTCCTCTACGCTACACTTCTCATCTTCAAAGTTAAGCCAACTATTTTCTATTCCTTCCACCGCTGACAAATTGGACAAACTGGATAATTTGGAAAGGTATATCGACAACTCTTACCGACTTCACTGCGCGATGGGAAAAAAGAAGGGTAAAAACAACTCCACCACCTCTTCTCCCTCTGCCAAGCGGGCTCGGTCCCCTGACTCATTCAGTGACTCTCCCACCCAGACCGACTCTCCTCTCAACTACACAGAGGTTAGTGACACACTCCTCTCCATTGACAATAAACTGCATGCCCTGGACACTCGGCTCGCTCTAGTTGAAATACTACATGGAGAATTTCAAGGTTTAAAACAGAGTCTAGAATTCACAGAGGAACAGATCCTTACACTCACTACGGAAAACAAAGAGCTAAAATCATCCATTCAAACCCTTACAAGTAAACTTACCGCCGCCACCAAAGACAATAAACAGTTAAAAGAAAGTATCCTGGACTGACAAGCTCGCTCCGTGCGTGACAACCTCATATTCACTGGTATACCCGAGCCCGACCGATCATCATCCGATCCTGAAACAACACTGAAGACCTTCCTCACCAACAAACTGGAGATCCCCCCTGACACTGTCAAACAGATCACTTTCCATCGCGTCCACCGTCTGGGAGCTATCAAACAGGACAATAAAAAACCCCGGCCCATCATCACTAAACTCGAACATTATAAACACAAAGAACTGATTAAAGGACATGGAAAAGAGCTGAGAGGCACCCACTACGGAGTCAACTACCAATACCCCCCGCGAAATACTGGACAGACGTAAAATCCTTTTTCCCATCAGAAAACAGTACCTGGAAAACAAACGGAAAGCTGTCATAACTGTGGACAAATTATATGTGGACGGTCAACTTTACCGTGACAGCACGATGACACCCTGGCTTTACCGACTAAATACAGTATGAGGAATTCTTGAGAACGTTAAATTAAAAGAAAAAAAAAAAAAAAAAAGTACAAAACTCTAGAGGAACCTCAAGTAACCCGCTGGCCTTATCTAGTGTTTTCAATTAAACTGCGTCCTTCCTGATTTTTGTTTATTTGTCTTCGTTGTTTGTTACATGTTTTCACTTATTTTACTTTATGTTGTATCTGTGTTCACCCCCCCACCCCCCCCACCCCCAGGCTCTGTGCAGGCACACACATACAATGCCCCCCCACACACACACACGCACACACACACGCACACACACTCCACCTACCCACAGACAATCACAATTACTCACTCCTCATATCATCATTTGGAAAACCCATAAAGATCTGTAATGTCCACAGTTAAGTTTCTTACTTGGAACATACATGGTATTGGAAATCAGGCAAAAAAAAATAAAAGTAATGAATTATCTCTCGAAAATGGAAACCAATATCGCCCTTTTACAAGAAACCCATTTAACTGACTCCAGAACCCCTGACTTGAAAACATCACAATTCCCCAACATCTTTACAGCAAATTATAACTCAAAACAGAGAGGGGTGGCAATTCTAATTAACAATAAAATCCAATTCACTCTTAATAACACAATAACAGACTCAGAGGGAAGATATATAATTATTAATATCTCTATACATAGTATCACACTCACCATTGCTAACCTGTACGGACCAAACAAAGATGACCCATCCTTTTTTCACAAACTCTTCACTGTCTTCAATAACTTCCCCAGCTCTCAGCTAATCATAGGAGGAGATTTTAACACTGTTCTAGACCCATCAATAGACCGATCTAATAACAACACCATACGACCACAACGATCTTCAGAAATTTTGAAGGGAGGACTGTGGACTCTCTGCTAAAAGACCCAGACTTTGAAACATACTTCAGGAGGGAGTGGATATCCTTTATGGAAATGAATGACTCTCCGAATACCTCTGCAACACTCCTCTGGGAAACAAGTAAAGCTGTTTTAAGGGGCAGAATCATATCATATTCATCATATAAGAAAAAGAAAGATAATGAATTAGAACACAACTTAGAGAAAAAAGTAAAAGAATTAGAACATGAATACATTACCAACCCTTCACAACTTTTACACAATGAATTAAGAAAACGTAAACTGGAATTGAATTATCTCATAAATAAAAAAACGCAGTTCCTCATCGAAAAACTCAAACTCATGAAGTTTCAACACCACAATAAATCTAGTAAATACCTGGCAAATTTAATCAAACAAAACAAAGACAAATCCACAATACCAGTTATAAAGGACTCAGCAGGAAAACCTCACCACAACCCTGAAGAAATTAACAATGTATTTAAGAAATTTTACCAAGACTTATACACATTAGACCATAATTCAAACATCGATGATATACATAGCTTCCTAAACAACCTAAATCTACCATATATATCAGAAGATCAAACCAACTTCCTCAACCAACCTCTAACCCCAGAAGAATTCTACAGAGCACTCAATAACATACCAAATCATAAGGCACCCGGTCCAGATGGCTTCCCTGCTGAGTTCTACAAACATTTCTGGTCTATCATCTCCCCTCTGTTTTTAAAAATGGTCAGTGAATTCTCATCCAGCTACAGTATACCTCCTGACATGAATACCGTTATGATAACACTTCTCTTGAAACCAGATAAAGACCCCACTTCTCCATCTAGCTACCGCTCTCTGTCTCTTATCAATACAAATCTAAAAATCATCAGTAAAGTCCTAGCCGCCAGAATAGAAAAAGTGATTCCAACTCTCATACACCCTGATCAGACAGGCTTCATCAAAGGTCGACAGTCATCACACAATACTCGAAAATTATTCAACCTCATGCAGCTCTCCACCTCCAAAAAATCTGATACAATAAAACCACAAATTTACAACTGATCCAGTATAAAATCCTCCACAGAGCACACTACAGAGGTGATAAACTATATAAAATGGGCTTCAGCAAATCTGATAAATGCACTCACTGTTCACTCAACACAACAGACACACTCATGCATGCTTTCTGGCACTGCACCTCAGTCAAGCACTTTTGGGTTCAAGTCACAGACCACTTATCCTCCATACTGGGCTGCCGCATCCCTTTATCCCCCAGCCTTTGCATTTTAGGAGACTTATCAACATAACAACTCAATAACCACACCTCCAGTTCCCTCCCTACAGCTCTGGCTATCGCCAAGAAAACAGTCCTCCTAAACTGGAAATCCAAAGCCCACCTCAGTGTTACACAATGGAAAAATCTTTTAACAGAACACATATCTGTGGAAAAAATGACTTCCTCTCTCTCTCACAGATCAACTGACTTTAACGAAACCTGGTCCACATTCATCAATGAACTAACCCATAATATCACCTGATTTCCAACACCATCCCATAGCTTGTGATAATTCAGTTATTATAGTGGGGTAACGATGGTAATAATTGTTATTGTTACAATATCCTTTTTTCATGGGTCATGGGTACATGCATGATATATAGGTATATACGTGCATATTTAAATATATCTTCAATATCTTCTTCTGATTGTTTTAATTAATGTACTACTTATTTGTTTTCTTTCTTTATTTTTATTTTACTTTATTTTATTTTATTTATTTTTTTAAATTTCCTCCACTACCTTGGTTATGATATGGTTATTACGATACTGCTATCATTATGTCATTATTATATTAATTATCATTATATAACTTATGTCTTATTATTGACATTATCACTATGTCATTTAGAGCATATCTCTCAGTGGTTATTATATTTATATGACATTATTATCTAACTTAGAACACTATTTAACCATGTATATTATATTCACTCTACTCTATTATTATATCATTCAGATTATTATACAATTCATACAATGTTTGAAGAAGATTGTAGTGATTATGTATTGAAGGTGTTGGAATAGCAGTAAAATAATTATAGAAATACATTTGAAATCAAGTACTACCCTGCAAACTATTACTATCAGAGTTACTACTAATTTAATTAATTACTATTATATGAACCCAAAACTAAGGGAAGAAAAGGTGAATACATTATTGGCATTATAATGACCACTTCCAATCATGAATTCTGTATTATTATTTCAATAATTTTTAAAGCATCTACTATTTTTACTATTGCCATTACCAATATTTCTGACTAATTCAAAACAACATACAGCTTTACCAGTGTAAACACTCATTTTTCCCCCCTTTATATTTCATTTAAAAACATATGTCTATTCTCTCACTTCTCTCCTTTCTTCTTTTTTCCTATTTATTTTTGCACTTATTAATTTACCATTATTATTATTGTTGTTATTATTACGACTGCATTATATATATTTTTTTATTTAATTTTATTTATTATTATTATTATTATTATTATCATTATTATTATTATTATTATCATTATTATTATTATTTACATTTAAATGTAAATTTGTTATTATGTATTTAAATGTACCTTTTCATTCCCCATAATACATATGCTGTGAAGGCTACATCACAGTAGTATATCACTACACTTCATAATTAAGCTCAATCCCTCCTTAAACACTCCCATCCTGGAACCCACTCCCTTACCTACTTTGACTACTCTCAGTTTGTGCAGTCAATGAAGAGGCAAGATGTCCAGTATGGGCAGACTTCCTTCCACTGGGTCTGGGAGTTGCTCTGCCAAATGACACATTGGGCTCTAATTTTGTAGACCAGGCGCAGGCGGGGCGCACCTGCCCTGCGCCGCGCCTGCGCAGCGCCAACAGGGTGTGTCCAGGGCATTTTGCAAGTTTCGTGCATGGCGCAGTCTGGCGCAGGCAGGCGCACCCACGCCTCCGTCTCTCCTACCGGCGCACGAGCAGAGAGGGAGGAGATAAGACTTGAGTGGGTTTAACACAGCCGAGTGTGATCTTCACCAATCAAATGAACGCCTCTCCTCGCCTTTAAACGAGCCGCGGGCGAGAGGCGCAGTGACAATTTCACCTCGGTGGAGAAGAAGGTCAGAGCCACTGTCACTTTTACAGCAACTGGGAGAGCAAAGGGGCCACCGGGCCGCGCATCGGAGCCACGATGCGCGTCACAGTGTGGACCACCTCACAGGACAGATGTAATCTGTTCCTGTGTCATAATAGGAGTACAAAATTAAGTGATAATTACTTTTAAACACAGCAGCAGGCTAATCCATTCATCATGCTTGTGATCCACCTTCATTACTGGTCTGTCATCGCCAAATAGAGGTGCCTTAGGTGAAAATATATCTCCTCCTCATCCTCCTTACAATAATGTACTGCATCTTTTTAGATCACGTTACGAATAAAGATTAAAACAGAGAAATATGGTCAATCACAGGTAAATCCTTGAGACACCGAGTGACTTACATTTATTCAGCGAGCGTCTCTCTCTTTTTTCTTTTCTTATGACTTTCCTGAGATGAGAGAAGCCGGATACTCCGTATCGGATGATGTGGCTGTTTGTGGTTGGCTGAGAGATGTGAACTCGTTAGTTATGACAAACGTCTCCAATCTGACATCAGATGTGACGGGACAATTAATATAGATACAAATGTATGTGCTGGTTCAGACAGTTACATTAAATAGTGGTTGCTGTGATTGTTTATTGCATTGAAATGTGAGGTTTTGGTGACGTGTGCGCACTGTGCGCCTGTCAGCCAAATTACCACTGCATGGGGTGCGCCTCGCCTGCGCCGAGAATAGACCAGGTTGGAGGTGGCAGGCTTTCAGTGCACCTTCCGCGTGTTTTTTTGGCATGAAATTGTCACTGGGCCAATCTTAATCTTTCGACACCTCCCCCTGGTGCGCCGTCACACCCATCTCAGCACAGCCGGTCTACCAAATTGCCAAATTGGCTGCGCACGGTGGTGCGCCGGCCAAAATTACCACTGCGCAGGGTGCGCCAGGCTGTACCACCCTGAGTTGCAGCAGGAAATTAGAGCCCAAAATATCCAAGTTTGCTTTAAAAGATAATTAAGTTTGAGAGATCAAAAACTGTCTGATTTTATCCCGTGTATGTTAAAAGAGCCAATGCTGATAGAACACATATTGATGTTTCATGTTATTTTGGGTATAATTTCCTTTTCATTTTTTTGTTTCTATTATTACCATCCAAAGAAGCTGGATGTTTCTTCCCTGTCGACGATCTCTGGTCCTTGGTTTAAAGTTTCCGGGGGGAAAGGTGGAGGGGAACAGGGAAAGGAGGACGGTTGGCTCACCTCTTTGGGGAGGACCGCAGAGAGTCGGTGAGTCTTCCTTTATGTATGTAAATGGGGCTGAAATCTTCACTTTGACTTGTGCTTTCAAAGTTTTCTGAGACACCTTCACTGTCTGAGTCTCTGTTGTCATCATCTTCTTCCTGTTCTTCTTCTTCTTCTCTGTTGAATCCTCCCTCGAGTTCCTCACTGCTGCCGCTGCTGTCTGGGAGTGGAGGGGGCACGTCAGAGTCATGGTCAGGATGCTTTCTTTACGTCGGCTATTGTAGATGTCTCAGCCTCCGGTCGTCAGTCTAGGTGGGGAGGGGCAGGATGGACCGAGGCCTGCGGGGGGATATTTGGTCGCTGCGTTAGGGCCACCGGAGGATCAGGCTGTGGTGGGGTGGATTCCTCCCGAGGTGCAGATCGGAGTGCCACGTGAGAGGGAGGAATATGCATTGTGTTATGGGCAAGGGGGTTGGTGGGTTAAGTGCGCCTTATCTTGTTGCCGTATGACTGAGGGTAGGTAAAGAATGTGTGGTCATTTTTCCCACATAGAGAACAATCCAAACAGCTTCTGTTTTGTCTTGATTTAGCTTAGCTCTGGAAGCCTGTTCATATTGAGCAAGATGCAATTTTAATATATCCAATTCAGTTTGGTTTTTGATTATTACATCATCTGCCTATGCTAAGGCTGCCACTCTGAGTGAGTCTCCTATCACGGCTCAATTCTTCTGTCCATATTTATTTTTTTAATTAAGGGACTGTTGGCCAAAACACAGAGCGCTGCACTCAGAGGGCAGCCCTGCTTTACTGTGATATAGTAAATGGACCGGTCAAAACACCATTTACGTTTGCCTGAATACTTGATTTTACATAAAGTAGTTTTATCATATCAATGAAATTGTCAGGGAAACCATATTTATTCATAATTTTCCAAATATATTCATGAGATACATAATCAAATGCTTTTTCTTGATCCAAACTTAAAAAGTAATACTCAGTATTTTGACTTTATATGGCACAGGTCTGTTCTTTTTCGATTATATGATCCAGAACATTGTTTAATCTATTCATGATGATTTTTGTGAAAAATTTTGTAATCACTATTCATTATTATTATTATTATTTGGTGATAATTACTTAGGTCACATTTTTCTTCTTTTTTTTAATAAATAAAACACATTGTACCTTTATAAAATGATTCCCCTAGAGTTCCACTTTTAATACCTGTATTAAAAACAGAGACGAGGAGGTCGACGACGACACCACCTGCCACCCAATAAAACTCGGGGAGGGGGAGTCCGTCTGGACCAGGGGACTTATCCTCATTGAGTTGATCGATGGCCATGGTGACCTCATCTCTCCTCACCTCTCCCAGCAAATCTGTAAAAACTGAAGGGTCAAAAGGTGAAATGACATCTAGGAAGGAGGAAACAAACTCTCTGCATTAGCTTATCCTCCCATACATGAGGGAGCAGCTTTCAGCCACAGGGAGTCTCTTCTCCTTCTCACTAAAACATAAGTTACCTGTAATGTCACTCATACATTTGATGAAACTGCTTTTTCTTTTTTGTTGAGTAACTGAGATACTGTAGGATAAATTTCCTCTGTTATCGTTACTGTTAATTTCGTGTATATTAAATAATTCACTATTTATTCTATCTATCCTTGTAATTCTTGCATTAATTTATCTTCTAATTTAGTTATTTTTCCATTACCTTTTAGTTCAAAATATTTTTTTTACTTTATTATTATATGCTATACTTTTTATTTTATTTAAGTCTGTACACTTAAATTGAAAGAAATCTTTTATTCTGTACCCAGTGGGGATCTTATGTCAGTTCAACATCAATATGACATCAAATACTGACATCCAATTGTCATCATAATTTGGTCAAAAACGTAAATCAACATGACATCAATCCTTTGACATCAATTTGATATTTGTCAAATAATGATTTAATCGATGTTATTTTCACATTATTTCTATGTCACACTTTTGTAAAAAAAAAAAAAAAAAAAAAAAAAACAATAAAAATGCACAGAAGGAAAGATCCTGCACTGTGACACAGAAGTTGTTAACCCGGGCTACGCAATAGCGCTAAAAGACTCAACAGGGACACACACTACTTTCACTCGTTATTAGGGATTTGAATCCTCGCCACCCATTTGCCAACCCATCACTCTACCAGTTGAGCTAAAGCTGGGGAACAATAGACTGTTTAGGCGGGGGAAGAAGAGGAAAGGAGGGGAAGAAGGGGGAAGAGGGGAAAAAAGAGAAAGAAGACAAAAAAAGAGGAAAAATGAGAGGAAAGGGCCCATTTTTGGCTCTTCTACGTATCAAAAGACCCTCCAAGTACTTGAAACATACTAAAAGACCCTCCAAGTAGTTTTTTTCATTTAAAAAAAATCAGAAATCCCCAAAATGTGTCATATTTTCTTTTTTCCCATGATAGGACACTTGGATCCAAAGGTACCTGGTTCAAATCCCGTGAGGATCAGAAACAAACTTCTCCTTAAGTGCTTTTAGGTTTGATCAAATACTTGAACTATGTGCAGGAGTCATAAAATAAATCATTAAGGTTGTTTAGGTTCACAATATTATCATACTCTAATTTGCACTGTTACTGTGTGGTCAATGAGTGCTGTTACATTTCACATTGTCACTTTAATATCACTGTCACTTTATCTCTACTGCACTGCACAGTAGGCTCAGCTGTCCTGTACTGTGTTAAATTATTATTTTAGTATGTTAGTTAATTTGATAACTGAATGTCACTTACTCTGTTAATTTAGCATTTTAGTATATTAGTTTATTTGATAATTGAACAACACTTACTTTGTTACTCTGTTAATTTAGTGCTTTAGTATGTGAGTTAATTTTGATAATTGTAAATATCTTCTATTCTTTTGATCTATGTCTTATTCAATGCATGCTACTAGACCTGTACTTGCCCTGTACTGCCGCAATACCAGAATTTCCCCTTTGGGGATCAATAAAGGATTATCTTATCTTATCTTATCTTATCTTATCTTATCTTATCTTAATCATCTGCAAGATGGGAAAAAATCTATCTCATCACAGGTATAACACTGATATAACTGAAATAAATTCAATGAAATCACTGTTTTGAAATCACAAATTTATTAACACAAAGTGAAATGATTATAAGTGTAATGAAAAACCTAGAATAAAAGTATTGAACGCAAAAGGTGAGGCAAAAAATGTGGTTTAAAATATTACTTAAACAGTGCAACGAAATACAGTAAATAAATATATCAATAAATAAAAAATAAAAATTATACCAAAAGGAAGTACAAACCACTGACATTCAAATAAATATTAATAAAATAAAGAAAAATAAATATACCATAAAAAGGCAATTTAACATCACACTTTTAACAAAATAACAACAAACAAACAAACAAAAAAACAAACGAATGAATGAACACAGAAGGGAACACACTATTTTTTGTCTTTCTGACGCATCTGTTCCAGCCATTTCTCAAGTGTCATCCCCGCAAAGGCTGGACAGTAAACTCTGCCTTTATATTGGCTGTGGCCGCTTTCCTTGCATGGCTGATGACACTGGCCACACTTGTTGCTGCCTACAGTCCGGTTGTAGGACCTCCGGGCAGGGGCAGGAGCAGGAAGAGGGCCAGCAGGCGCAACTGGCCTCTGAGAGGAGACTTGTGGGGCAGGTAACAGCAACGTCAAAGGGCAGGTCAGAGCAGGGTTGAGGAAAACAGGGGCACTGGCAGATGTACTCACACCTGCAGACTGAGGTACCAGTGGCCTCTGAGGTGGTTGGACACTTGTGGCAGCTGCAGCTGAAGTACCGGTGTTAGGAGGAGCACCCTTCTTCTTTCTTTTTGCCTGTCCCACTGTGCTCTCAGGCAGGTGATACTGATGCTGCTGGCCAGGCACCTGAAAGGCAACAGTGGGGAGGAAAAGAGCAGGTGGCAATGGAACAGCAGCCACTGGAAGAGGGGAAGGCAGGTTGACCCCCTGCAGAAGGACTGCAAGATCCTGCCTTTTAACTCTCTTGTTGTGCCACTGAATAAGGGTCGTCTGGTTCACCTCAAACAGCTGCAATGTTGTAGCCTGCATGACAGCTCCCTTACCTAGGACCAGCTGCCGAATTTTTTTGTAATCTGCCAGTATCAGAGACCATCTTGTCAGGGTGCCCTTACCCTTCTTCACTGGGCTCTGATAAAGACGGCAGAGCCTCACAAAGATGGCCTCCACAAGCCGGCAGCAGTCAGGCCACTGTGCAGGGGATCTAGACGACCCCAAGACACAGCGGGTCATGCTCTCAACACCTGGAGTGAAATCTTCCCTTTTCTTAGGAGCCCTGAAGTGCCCTGTCTTCAGCCTCTCCTGGTGCCTGACTGCATAAACCACTCTCCGTTGGTCATAGGGCAGAAGGTTTTGCCACAGAGCAATGATGGTGCTGCTCTGTTGTTTATAGAGCGTTAAGGACGTCTCACTCCTCAGGTCAACCAAGTACTCCGCCAAGCTGTCGACCCGATCCATCCCTGGCATGTTTCGATCATCAACAGCCTGAAAATTGATATAATATCAACAATTTTAACATTTGAACAAGCACAAGAATACTGGGACACAGCAACAGTAAAATGTAGGACTCAAGTGCTTACCAACTGTTCTTCAGGATTGGCTGGGGTGGCACTTGGCGTTGTACTTGTGCTGGTGGAGGGAGAAGCCAGAGCAGATGTGGCGGCGGAGGAAGCAGCCAGGGTAGATGTGGCTGCGGAGGGAGCAGCCAGGGCAGATGTGGCGGCGGAGGGAGAAGCCAGGGCAGATGTGGCGGCAGAGGGAGCAGCCAGAGCAGATACAAGGCTGGGTGACGCAGGCAGGGTGGAGGTGCTGCTTGGATGAGCAGACAGGGTGGAGGTGCTGCTTGGAAGAGCAGACAGGGTGGAGGTGCTGCTGGGACGAGCAGACAGGGTGGAGGTGCTGCTGGGACGAGCAGACAGGGTGGAGGTGCTGCTTGGAGGAGCAGACAGGGTGGAGGTGCTGCTTGGAGAAGCAGCCAGGACAGCTGTGCTGGTGGAGGGAGTGGACAAGGCAGATGTGCTGGGGGAGGGAGCTTTATGAGCACAGGGGATGCTGCTGGACTGAAGAGAAAACCTGGAGGAATGACGCTGTGAACCAGGCTGAATGAGGGCACTTTGTTCAGTAAGACTGACGACTGTGTGGTCAAACTCGGCCTCTTCAAAGCCCTCATCTTCTGGTTCCTCCTCATCGGCCACATCCTCCAGGAGTTGATCAGTCTCTTCGGAGTCAGGGTCCACATTCTGCATGACCCTTCCTGTCTGGCTGAACAGGTAGTCAATACCTATCAACTCCCCTAGTAGTGAAAAGAGAAGAGGTGCATGATCAATATGGGTGGCAATCTTATCATTAAATTTATTTTAAACACACTATGAGGCTATCATTTGATTATCAAGCAATCATGACTTTCTTCCTGACCCATCTTCAGAACACTTTGACTTCATGTTTTTATTAGTTCACTGCATAAAAACATGACTTCAACGATTCCTGATTAAAAATCATTTGCAGTCACTTTAAGTGGATATAAAAAAGAACATACCAGTATACACAGCAGGGGGTTGGAAGGAAGGTGCAAGTTTCCTTCCAAACACCTTGACACTGTATGTGTGTACACAGTGCACAAGGTCCCCTGAGTAGCTGAGGAGTGAGGGAGGTTTGACGGCCAGGGCGGCAGCACCACGGTCCTGGTTCCACCTGTTCAGGCCTTCCAGGAGATACAGCTGAAAATTCAAGCTGTTTGCACTGGTTCCTGGAAATAATAATAATGATAAAAAAAAAAATAATGAGCTAATTACATCATCTACAGGCATTAATATGGTTTTCAGGAATTTTTACAAGAATCTGTACACATCTACAAATACAACTAATAGTAAAGACCTATCTGTCTTTTTTCAAAAAATAACGTTACCACAGATCTCACAAATGGAAAAAGATAGCTGGGATATTCCCATAACAGATGCTGAAGTAAGAACTGCTATTATGCCTATGAAAACTGGGAAATCACCAGGTGTAGATGGCTTCCCAGACAAATTTTATAAGAAATATGTAGATATCCTCTGTCCTGTTCTTACAAAGGTTCTTCATGAAGCATTTCAATATGGTTCCCTTCTGGAAAGTTTTAATGAAGCCATCATATCCCTAATACCGAAAAAAAGAAATAGATGTAACAGACCTTCTAATTATAGACCCATAATCCTCATTAATGTTGATTGTAAAATTCTATCGAAAACATTAGCTCTGAGATGGGATAAAGTTTTACCTTTGCGGGGATGCCACTTGAGGAAAATTATACACAGAGATCAAGTGGGATTCATAAAGAACAGATCATCGAGTAATAACATAAGGAGAATTATTACATCCAATATGGATGAATAAAAAATAACCCAGAACCTGTGGCAGCTATATCCCTAGACGCCCAAAAAGCGTTTGATAGGGTGGAGTGGGCTTTTTTATTTGCAACTTTGTCTAAATTTGGATTTGGCACTAATTTGACCTATTTGAGGAGGGTAATTTCCTCTCTTATGAGAGATTAAAGGAAAAGTTTAATCTGGATACAGCTCAGACATTGTATTAAAGATAAGGTCTATGTGAGTCAAGATACTAATATAATCATGCATTACTTACAATTGCCAATAACATCTCAAAAAGCCTCCAAGTGGTTCGACATTTGCCCTTGGAAGATTAATAAGGGATTCTTTCCAACACCAAGGAGTACATCAGAGAAGCCAGAATTAAATTTATTCAGTATAAAATAATACACAGATATTATTATACTCCAACAAGACTTAAAAAATGAAGTTAATGGGAGATGATTTTTGCTGGAAATGTAGGATAGAACGTGGCACATATATGCATGTGTTGGGGCCAAAAGAAAATTTTATTTAAACAATGGAATTGTTTTATGGTAAACTGACTTAAGGAAAAGGTATTAATTTAAATAATCTGTTGCTATGAATTTTCTAGCCTGCCTAATTGTTGACATTTTTAGTTGACATTTAATTTGAAATAATTTGTAAAAAGTAATGGACTGAATTTTTGTTTAATGATAATGACAAATTGACTGAGTTATTTTTCACCGTTCTGCCCATCCCTACGTACCTGAGTCGCTGCCTGCTTCAGGTAATTTAATTTGATTAGTGACAGCTGGTTAGACTTTGAATGTAGGAGCGGAAAAGTTTGTTGACCGCAAAGAGCAGGGACACCGAACATAGAAACTTTGACTTATCTATAGACGTTAAGTGACGATTGTAAGTCCTTTTTTTTTGTTGTTGGTAAATAAACCTTGGAAGTGATGCTGGATCCGCGGCTGCTTTTTGTTTGGACTGTGTGTGTTAGACCCACTCAGCAGTGGTTTTTTTTTTTGAGAGCTTGAAGCCACTACAGCATGCCATGTGGGAATGTCCCAAAATCTTTGTTTCTCCTTGGAGACAGAACAGTAGTTCCACATCTAAATAAATATAACTTTCAAATATTGAAAGCTGGTCTGTTAACCTGTGCACGCCTGGCTACTTGGAAGGTTAAAATGATGGAAACGGCCACATATTAAAAAATGCTGATGAGATTGAATGGGGGCAATACAATGGCTAATGAATGATGGGAGAGTTTTAGAGAACATGTGTGCAGAAGAAACAATGGAAACACATGAAAGGTGATGAAGTGTACCACACCTTCTGCCTGCTTTCCCCATACTAGGACCTCTATTTTTCTTTCTGGACAATTTATGACAGACACTGTTTGTTCACAACCTGCCACCTGCTGTTTCTTTTATTTATTTACCTTAATTATTTATTTTTGTTATTTAATTTATGTTTTGTTTGATAAATGTTAAAAAATAATAAAAAAAAATGAATTATAAGAATAATAATAATAATGATAATGATAAAAAAAAATTATAAATCCATACACTGAAGATTTTGCCAAAGTCAAGTCAAAAATGTTGCATGTTAAATTCTTCAAGTCAAATTTTATACTGACCTGGAATAAACCTGGCCAGGTGGCAGTGGAAAGACTCCAGAGATGAGGAGCCCCTGGCACATCTGTACATTGTCAGCACAATGCCCTCCTTTGTGGCTGACCCCGTGATGGTGTAAAGGGGCACACCTGGCTCGTCCTGAATGCACTTAACGTGCTTCCTCTGAACTCGCCAGATGTGCTCCATCCTCTCCCTGTCAAGGAGTGGTACTCCAAGAAAGTCGCATCCCTTCTGACCCATTAGCTCGTGCAAGAGATGTTCAATCATTGAGATGGTCTCTTCCTCTCCCCTTGTCCTCCTCCTGCAGTAGAGAGCCAGCTCATCCTTACTTATGTGCTGGTTCACCAGTGCATCGGTGATGCCTGGAACACCTTCCCATTTCAGCTGCTCCTTCTTGACCCGGCGCAGCAAGGCAACGTCCCCTGCATCCCATTCAAAGATGCAGCAGGACAGGCGTGCCATAAAGATGGGAAACAGGGGATGTGCGTCCTTGGTGCATCCTGCTGCTAGCCGTCGCATGAAATGGTAGATGTCCAACTTGATGATTATGTCTGGCCATCCACCAAATCTTGCCTTGAGCCTCGTCTCCCCTCCAGCCTCAATACAGCAGTCACAGTCCACATACAGCAGCTTAGGAGGAGCCACACCTGCTGTACTGAACCTCTGGATGAGGCCTGCCACCATGTCGTCCAACCCGGAACCTTCCTGAGCAGTTAGCACACTGATCAGGATCTGACCCACCTCATTGCTGACAGAGGACAGCCAGAGGGCAGTCCCCTTGGCAATACCTGACAGCTTCTTTGTAATCTGAAATCATAAAGTGGAAACATGTAGTCCAAATTTTCATTTCTGTCTATATTGAGATATATATATATATATATATATATATATATATATATATATATATATATATATATACACACACACACACACACACACACATATATATATATATATATATATATATATATATATATATATATATATATATATATATATATATACACACATCTGTTTATACATCTTGAGTTTATATTTATCTATTATATTCTTTCGGTAAATTTTATTTTATCCCATTTTCAATTTTGTTAAATTCAGTACATTCTATTTCATTGTATTCCACTTTTTACTCAATCTTACTTTATTTATTTGTTACATTTTAGTTTAGTTTATTCAATGTTATTTTACAGTATTTTTTCACTTGCTCAAATTGTATGCTGTGCCAAATGAATTTCCCCCATGGAGCTCATAAAGGCTTATTTATCTTAGCTTATCCTTCTTATCTATCTTATCCATATTATCTTGTGTATTAAGGCTCCATTTATCATTTATTTCAATTACATTATTCTTCTTTGCATAAACCAACATCTATCAAAGACAAACAAAAAAAATTATCAGCGTGCCTTAGCTTAATTGGAAGAATTACCCCTTGATTGTTGATTTGACATGTTGAAATAAGGATAGGTGCTGGACAGGAATGAGAAGCTTTACCTTCTTTGTTGAATCCAGTTTTAAGATGGACCCAAAAGTGGATGTAATGCTGGCCTTGATGTGATCCAGCCTGCTCAGGATGTCCCGACCGTACACTGTAAGCATCCACTTGTTAGTTGGGATGGCTACAGGCTCAGGCAGGTCTTGAAACACCACTGGGAACAGGCTGGGCCGGGCCACAAAGTCTGAGCAAGCCCTGAGGTATTGGCAGAGGCGCTTCAGCCACTCTTCGCTGTGGTTCTCCCTCAGCTGCTTCACCAAGCGAGTGGGGCTGTTGCCAAGTGTCCTTTCTCGCAGGAAGTGGATGACCCGGACGTCACAAGCATATCTTTTTTTAAAAAAGGGAAGAGAGGGAGAAAATTAGACAAAGTCCAAAAGACAGAGCAACCTCTTATCAGTGTGTTAAAATGACAACAAGAGAACACATTATAACTATTCATACTATTATAGGATACCATGACATTTATATATTTTTAAACATGCTCTATAGAAGGGTATATCTTTACTCACCTCCGAGTGAGGATAAGCCTGAACTCGAGCCGGTGAGCCAGGTCAAGCTGGTCCAGGATGGTCTTGCTGCTGGACAGGTATGTGGCTTTGCAGCCAACGTTGTTACACCTGAGTGTCTCTGTTATCATCAGGTAATACCTGTCCACATCCAGGACATGACGGGCTCTTTTGTGGGCGCCATATCCTGTGAGAGGCTTTTTGCAAGCTGGACAACTTAGACTGACCCTCCATAAATGATAAGGCATCCACACGAGCAGGCGGTGAGTGAAGAACCTCTCTGGAGTCGGGGCCTGATGATATATGAGTGCTGGCCCAGGTGGATCATACCAAAGCTTCAGGTCACTTCGCAGCCGCTGGATCTTCCACAGAGCTGCGGAAATCCATTTTTGGTCCTGGAGGGGGATTGTCTTCCAAATCTTCACTGGCAGCCAAGGAACGTCAGAAGCAGGTGCATGTGTCATATCCTCAGCTGCCGCAAGATTGGGACCAGGACTGGAGGGACCACAGACTGGTAGGGGAGTAGAACCAGGGATTGCAGAGGTGGAGGGGCCAGAGACCTGAGCTTCCTGAGTGGCAAAAGGGCCAAAATGTCTTTTTCTAACGTCCCTTTTAAATATTTGGAGCATATCTACTTACCGCAATGTTTGAAGAGGATGAAAATTCCGTTTATGGCGGGCTGTCGATTTACTTCACCGTTACTTCTTGATCTTCTTGACACGAATAGCGGGGGGAGGGAGGGGAGGCGGGATGCGGTCCGGCGGAGCGAAAGATGGAATTGGCGCAACGCGATTGGCTGAGAATCGGGAGGTGGGCGGGAGTAGGAAACGATGGAATTCCCGCAACGCGATTGGCCGAGAATCGGGGGGTGGGCAGGAGTAGGAAAAGATGGAATCCCCGCAACGCCATTGGTCCTCAAAGTTGGAGAAAGATGGAATCCCCGCAACGCCATTGGTCCTCAAAGTTGGAGAAAGATGGAATCCCCGCAACGCCATTGGTCGCAAAAGATGGAGATGCCGCTGCGTGATTGGAGGCAGGGAGACAGTCGAGCGGTCCCCAGATGCCGCTAACCAGCCACTCTTGAAATTATAAACTACTAAGTATCCAATGTTGGTTGACGTATTTTCTGCATGAATATTTTGATTGAGAGTTAAATGGCCTTATGCTAGTTTCCAAGTCTTCTGTTTGTTATCATCCCTAATGTAAAAACAAAAAAATCACACCCATTGCAAAATGCTTCAACTTGAGCAGTTTTATTGGGACATTAATGTGACATCAATTCAATGCCTGGTTTTCAGACATCAAATCAATGTCAATCTGATGTCAAGTTTTGTGCAGCAACGTTGTTTTGAGTCAAATACATTGATTAACAACGTATAATGCAGTAATTGGATGTGAGATCGATCCTTTGGTTGGATCTTTTTACAACCATAAGGAGGTCAAAGCTTCTGTAGGCTATTTATAATGGTAGTCAAAATCTTGACCAATCTTCAACATCAAATTGATGTCACGGTGCCCGCTGGGTATTTTAATAATTCCCACAGTTAAATGTCATTTTTAACTAATACCCTCAAGCCAATGATTTTTCCTAGCTTCTGTTTCTAGTTCTTTTATGATGTCAATATTTTTTAGGCATGTTGTGTTTATTTTCCAGAAACCCTTTTTGTCATTATTGATACCTGTTAGGGTAACTTTCACAAACAGATGATCTGAAAATTGAGTTAACAGGGTGTTATATTTTACGGGTTTTATTTGTGAGGATGTCTATATTCTATTATTCTTGTTTTAGTTTTGCTGTCATATCTAGTATATCCTTCTGCTTGAGGGTTATGGTATCTAAAAGTATCAATTTGAGAGGCTTTGTTACATATATCATTTAATAGTTTGCCTTCCCTTGTTAATTGAAAGCGATTGCCAGCAATTCTATCACCTGCATGAGTGACAGTATTAAATCACCACATAAAATTACGCTAAAACCCACATTTAATAACCCTTCTGCTTTTTTAAAATATTTCTACTTAACTTGCTCTGTTTGGAGCAGTGTAAACATTGATAATCATTAATTTTTCATTTTTATAAAAACAATCAATAATTAAAAGTCTTCTGGGAATTATGTCTCTACATTTTATAATATTTGCTTCAGAAAAGAAAAGGATTCCAACCCTGTCAGCAACTGATATCACAGATGGTCCTGTAGTCCAGCGTCTTCGGACGTCTTCTATCTCAGAGTTCTGTGTTAGTCTCAGTTCTTGAAGACATATAATGTCTAGATTTGAATTTAAAAGATAACTTAATTTAAGATTTCTAAAATCTACTTTATTCCTCTTATATTAAAAGAACTGACTTTCACAGAACACATGGCAGGGGTTGATGTTTATGTTGGACTATTTTTAAGGTTAATCTTTTTCTTTCTGCTGTAACCTGAGAAGACTGCTCTATGTTTCCTCCCGTTCTTCGGATTATGGACCTCAGGCAGGAGCTCTCTTGAGAAAGGTGGAGAAGATCCAGGGCATCAAGACCGCCGGCCCACCGCCTCAGCTGAGGAGGACCATGAGGAGCTGGTGTGCCAACCTCTGGGTATGATCGGTGGGCTGAGGTCCTCACTCTCGCTGGTGCTTTCGTTAATTGTCTCTCTATCGCTGTCAGCAAGCAAGTCTTGGTTCTCAATCACGTCATCATCTTCTTCTACATCGTTTTTCTCCTCTTCTGGTTTTTCTCCTACATCCTCGTTATTGTCGTCCCCTCTGACCTGCTCCCTGCTGCTGCTGTCTGGGAGAGGCGGAAGAGCGGAGGAGCAGCCAAGACTTGTATGGACCTCCAATGTTTCCTGAAGGTTAGTAGAAGGGGGTTCCCCAGTGTCAGATAGCCTGTCTGCCTGAAGAGAAGTGGGCTGGTCTGGGTCCTGAGGGGGGAGATACTGGTTCTGCGGGGCAGCTGCCGTATGGTCAGGCAGAGGTGGAGCAGAGAAAGCCTGAGGGGCAGACAGTGGAGCTGCTAAAGAGAGTTGTTGTGTAGCTGGAGTTGGGGCCTGGACTTGGCTATTTTTTGTGCTGCTTATCTTATTTGCAAATGACGAAGGGCAGGTGAAAAAATTACAGCCATATTGCTCGCACAGTGAACGCAAGCTTTCCCTCTTACACAAACTGGCTTTATGACCAAGATGGCCACATCGCCAGCATTTCACCAAGGTGCAGTCCTTAACTTGATGCTCCATAGACTGGCAAATAAAACACCTCGCCTCCTGTCCCTGATAAATGATCTGGCCGTTGTAAGGGCCAAGGGAGATGGTATTGGGTAAGTGGAGGGGTGACCATTGCTGTCTTTGTGAAGTTTTTTTTTTGTATATTTGGATGCCATACCAAATGCCTTATTTATCCAGAGGTTTGATGGGAGGTTGTACAGTGTCACCATAACATTTCAACTACAGCTCTGTATCATGGTCCGGGATTTTCCCAGTTCAGAATTTAGCTACAATGTTAATGACATCAGTTTTCACAGGAGATTCAACAGTCCATTTCTTCCACAGGATCTTTTGTTTTAGTGGAAACGATCTCAACAAATCTCCTCAGAGGTGCCTCTTCACAAAAAATCAGTTCGTATTCTTTCTTATTTGGTAGTAAAATGAAAGAATAGATGTCTTGTGCACAGATCCAGGTATTGTTAAACAGGATTGTTTCTGCTACTTTGTCCCACGTTGGAGTGTCACCACCAATGTATTTGAGTCTTACCCATACTGTCCTAAACATCGTACCTTAGGTTGGGTGCCGCAGATTAGCCATAGCGGTGAAAGATTAACTGTCTGGTGGGTCAAGGATTCAAAGCAGAAAGCCTCCCTTGCTTTTTTCTTTTTTGTCAAGACTCCAATCTGCCACACAGTTTTTTATTTATTTATTTATTTATTTTTGTTAATAACACGTTACTGCTCACTTGAGTGTTAGTGGGCTTTTGTCATCGGCTTTTGTTAACAGCAATATTAATGGAGGTGTAAAAAAGAGAATAGAAAGGAAAGGTGAAGAAAATTACTTCTGTGTGATTTTTTTTTTATGTCCATGGTCTGTAGCCTCCTAAGAAAATAAACAATATTTTTAAATACGGTATCATCATTTATCATTTGTTGGTGTGAGATTATTTTGGCTCTGGTCTTCCAGATTTGTGTGTTGATTACACACATTACGAGCCAAAATAATCTTCTCTTATTGTCTGTAACAGATTCATTAAAAAGTCCATAAATTACTGCTCTATTATTGATGTTCACATCAGAATCCACATTACACATCAAAGATCTTATTTGTTTTGTTCTGTACCAATGCATAAACAAATGTTCAAGTTTCTCTTCATTATTACAGTTTATTATTGGGCAGTTTTTAGTTTTGACAAAACAACTCCATTTGACAATTCACTCTTGTCTGTTGAGTGACATCAGCTAAACCGTGTCTCAGAGGTTTTCTGATAAAAGTTTATCTTGTATATTTTTATTATTTTTTCATATTCGAGAGGAGCTGCATTTTTATAATTTACAGGACCTCTATTTATGTTCTCATTTAATGTGTCATTTATAGATGTGTTTTGTCAAAGAGCTGTCCCAATCAAAATTTAGATGATCATACTTTGTTATAAAATCACCAAAGAGTGATTTATATGGGATGTTAGCTCGTGCTCTGCCTTTCAGTTTGCCCCACTGTGTTTTATCCCCTCTAATCCGTGGAGCATTTCTACTAAGTGCTTTATGTATATTTTTAATAAAAGGTTTTTTTAGTATTATGTTTAAATCTGGTGCTCCAAGACCTCCATCCTGTTTATTTTTGTATATGTATTTTCTTTGTGTCACTTCTCTTAGTGCCCCACAATAATTTCTGTAGCAGACACTGATGTTGACGGGGTTCGGTCAGTGCAGTAATCACAGTCACACGATTGTATGGCAAACACAACGCTTTATTCACTCACTGGCAGGCCATAAATGAAAATACACAGTCTCAAACGTGCCTGGTGCTCCACAGGATCCAGTTCTGTTTTAATCAGTCCCGACACAACAATCTTCTCCAGCGAGGAACACCTCCTCGCTGTCCAAGGCCAGTGAGTGAACTGCCAGCCCCAGCATGCTACTGCAGGGAGAACAAAGAGTGTAATCAGAGAACACCTGCGTCAATTAACCTGACACTGCTTCCACACACCATCCCTCACACTTCTCTCCCCCGCAGCTCAGCTCACCACAGCCCCACTACCACAGTTTTATCCATAATTTACTGAGTGTAACAATAATTTTTTGTGGTGGGAGAAATGTTATTTTTTTCCATTTTTTGTTCTCCAAATCTGCTCTGAGTTGTTCATTGCTGGTTAACAAAGAAAACAAGACCCAGAGGGCTAGGTGTGTGTTGATGTTTTTTATACCAAAACTACTAACACCTATTGTAGCTATTATTCATTTATTTATTTATTTAGTGTTAATTTCTAATAAATTATGTCATTATTACCTTAATAACTTCCCTTTGGCTCAAAATCAGCGTCGGACAGTAGATCCAAGCTTGCTCTATGACACACACCTCCTTTTTTATTGCATTTGGACACATTTAATATTTCTATGAATTTTTAATGCATTTTATATTGTAAATATGAGTATTATATTTTTAATGTAGTTCACATATTTTTAAAATAAAATCTTAATAGCCTACATTTAACCCCCCCATTTTATTTTGAAAACCGGAAGTTCCCACATGTTCTTGTAAGTTAGCGCTGACTTTCCCACTTGTTTCTGTGTGTTTGCCATAAAGTCTGTAATAAGAGCGCACTGAAACTGTTGGAGTTTCAGGTTTGGAGTTGGCTTTAACCCTCGTGCATTCCTTAAAAAAGTGCAACACTTGTGTCCCTAAGGGTAAAAAATACCCCCCAATAAAGACTGTAATATAAATATTATGTATTAGTGTGCAATTCCAATTTTTTTATGAATACTATTGGTAACTTCATTTTGTTTCAAAATTTCACCTCTTAAATGCCAGTTTTTGTGATTAGAACTTGATTTTTACTTCAAACAAAAAAACACAAAAAGTGAATTATTTTCTATTCCATAAATGCAAAATGGATTTTTTTTGTGGGATTATCAGAGCCTGGGAGTATCAAAGATTGAAATAAAAATTGATTTTGATGCATTCTTATTTTTTTTGTAATGTCAGATGTAAAAAAAAAAAGTGCAACACTTATGTCTCTAAGGGTAAAAAATACCCCTCAATAAAGACTGTAATATATATATATATATATATATATATATATATATATATATATATATATATATATATATATATATATGTCATGTTTTAGTGTATAATTCCAATTTTTTATGAATACTATTAGTTATTTAAGCTCTCACCATAAATAGCAAATATTCATTCTGTTTCAAAATTTTAACCTCTTAAATGCCAGTTTTTGTGATTAGAACTTGATTTTTATTTCACTTCGGAGCGGTCTCCCTCATCCTCCAGTTGAATGAGGCTGAGGGCTTCAGAGATGCTGTATCTGCGCCGTGTGCTCATCTTGATCAGGTGGGATGAAATGAGAACCAATCCGATGGACATATATTTATGTGTTTATTTGTAATAGCACCTTTGTAAACAAAGCTGGACTTCCCCAGGCTTTTGTTTTGGATCACTTGTGGGAAAGCTTCTGATGTCCCACAAGATGGACATCAGAAGCGCACACACACAAACACAAAAACATGCACACACACACACTTGGTTTTTGTGCAGTGTGCAGCAGGTGGCTCTTTTGATCCATATAACCTACAGTAGCTGCCCCACAAATGACCTCTAATATTTAATTAGAGAAACGGTAATAAAATGATTGCATTACTTTTATGAACACAATCTCAGCTTCTTCTCAATCTGCAATCTTCGCCATCTTAACATCAAGTGTAGAGTTGAAATGACATTACAAAAAAACAAAGAAAACAATGATTTTTTTTTTACATTTGAATGAATTTGAATTTAACATACAAGTAAATGTTTTTACAGGGATTTTGCTGGGAGGAAGTTGCCAAAATCTACCAATAATGATATTATCATCATGTTTGTGTATGTGTCTCAAGAAAAAAAAAAAAACATACAGTAATCTATTTCACACTTCATAAACCTTGTAAATACATCATTTTCCCCTTAATTATGTATTCTTTGTATGAAATGTTTGCAGTACATATTTGAGATGTCAGAATTTTGAGGAAATAAGTGTTATGATGGTACTTCAGTCTGTATTTGGGGGTGCAATCATAAATCTCTATTTTGTTGATTTGATTGCTTCATACTAATGACTCTTTTATACTTCTACTGTACTGTTTTGTACTGTTCGTTTGCATCAAATATCAAATATATCTGATGCAAATAAGCAGTTTCTGTATTTTATGTTTATTTATTCAGAACTGAATAAGAAAAGCCTAGAAAAAGCATGAAGTTAGGGCAAAGAATTTCATTAAGAACTAAATAACAACCCAACAAAAGGGTAAAATTAAACCAATGCTGGGTAAATATCCAATAAATAACAATAAATAATATTAACCCAACAAAGGGTGAAATTAAACCAATGCTGGGTAAGAAATGCCCAGCATTGGGTAAAAAAATTCCATAGATAACAATAAATAATATTAAACCAACAAAGGGTAAAAAGTGACCCACACTACTGGTTCAAAGTGACCCATTTTTTGTAAAATAGGTGGACCCAGTATGTTGGGTCAAATCTGTGACCCAAAGGCATTGGGTCCTTTTGACCCAGTGCCTAGTAGGTGATATAGTGACTACCCATTGGGTCACTGAAATCACCCAATTTGGGTGATTATTGACCCAGCAGTTTTTAGTGTGTAATTTCCCCTCCCATAGGCCTTTATCCAATCCCATGGAGTCCAGAATTTATTTATCTTTTGCTATAAGGCACAATCAGGCATATTTCTTTCTTAATTCGATGGTTTATTCAAAATGGCTGAATTTGATCCAAGATGGCTTCCCGCTTAGTTCCAAATATGGTCAGGCTTTCCTGTCCTTCTCTGGGTACAGAGTGATCTGTACGCTGTGGGGTTGTCCAGTGAGTCATTCTATAATTAGGGGTACATGTCATGTCCATGGACTGCACTGAAAAAAAAGGATATGTTGGGTTTACTTAATTCAATAGTGGACATTGGTTGCACACAGATGTTTTGCTTTGACAGCAACTTAAAAAATTTAGTTAAATTAACAAAAGTTATTCATATTCAATAAACCTGTGTATTTTCTGTTAAGTATGATTGGAACATGTTTTCATAAAGTAACTTGAGCTCTTGGAACTTTTTAATCCTTCACAATTTAATCACTTTATTCAAACACTATTCAATAACTTAACTCCAATAGCTACTATTTGGTCACTTAAATACTACATGTTAATTTCATATTATATGTTAGTATTATATTCTAGTGTCAAATACAAAATTTTCCAATGGAGGCCTTAAAACAGATCATTTGTATTGTTCTCTTCCAGGATGGTTGCCTGTAACCACTAGAAATATTTCAAAACAAAATGTCTAATTTCACTGCAGTGACAGCAGGTAAAGAATTGAACTGACATTAATGCTACTGAAAAACAAATCAGCAGTGATTAAGAAATGTCAATTTTTCAGTGTCATATTGACTCAATCACGGCATAGAAATTAGACCCTTTCATTTGAAAAAGGTTACAGGCAGCCATCTTGGAAGAAAACAATACAAACATTCTGTTCAAGGCCTCTGTTGTCAGATTAAACTGAACAAATATAATTGAAAACAATTCAATGTAACTATTGAACTGACTTGAAATGCAAAACGTTCATTACCACAGACATTAAAATAAATTACTGCAAGAATACCTTTCTATTAACTCTCTAATTCACTAACATTACCCATTTTTACCCAAATTAATAATAAAAATCAACAGTTGCATATCAAAACATTAATTCAATAGCCACAGGATAAACAGTGATATAGTGAGTGTCAAAAATCCCAACACTGACCTTACTGTGACATCTTGTTTCAAATCAGTATTCTTAGAAAAAGTATTCAAAATTCTTAATTCAAACTCTCAATTAGTAAACTAAACATCCCATTTCACATGGCCCTGATGGAACTGTTTAGACTTTGTAAAGTTCTCCATCTCTTCACTTGCAAAGACAAATAAAAACTAAAACTGAAGAATGCTGCCATTCAGAAAACTTGTAGCAGAGAGGAAGAGGGGAAAAATAGTCCTGTCCACATGGTAATTACAGACTAACAGTCACAGAATAAACACTTAACAATGAACACTGTGATTTGTTGTGTGTTGCTGATTGCTAACCAGAAAATCTCCAAAACGCAGGACAGCAAGTGTGAACTTTAAATGTCTTCTTACCTGGAGCTAACCACCTCACATGCACAACAGTAAGCTCTCCTTACTGGAACAGTTTTGTCTTTAAGTTTTGAGCTTTTCTCAAAAGTTGAGTCGCATCCAACTCCATTACCACCTTTTGAATCACCTCGAAAGTGTAGCGGAGCTCTTGTAGTGACAAGAGTTTGCATGATGAGCAATTCAAAAACGTTTTAATAAATTGTTTTAAAAGCTTGCATCAGGTTTGCAAAACTGTATGTTTTGTATTTCTGTTGGTTTCATGTAATTTCATACAGCTTTTGAACCATTTTTTACAAAAGAAAAGATGGATTTCCCCTGAAAATGTCAAGTGGTGTTACCACAACAAAAGGATAAATATTAAATATTTATTTCTACCTAGAGTGTATGCAAGTGTACCTATAAAAACAGTGACTCAATTTTAATTCATCACTTGAAAATACATTTTTAAGAATTATTTTAAAATGCTATTATATGAGTTTTTGCAATATAGAGCAGGACCAATACTGGTCACTTCGCGTTTTCTCAATAACGTTTGACAAATTATGTATAAACTGTTAAAAAATGTTTTAGTACATTGCAAAAAAGGGTTACATCTTATTCCCCATGAATTTTCCTGTAAATTATAATATTTTTATGAAAAATACTGGTTACAACAGTTGACAAACACAGTTAAACCACCTGACCATGTTGCTTTTACAGAAGAAATTGGCACTAAAACTCAAGCATTTACAGTCAGCAAGTTCAATTGAACTTGTGCTTTTTATTATTTTGAATGAAGAAAAAACACCATCAACAAGAATTGGGGGCTTTCTATTAATTAATTTAAGAATTAATAAATGGCCCTTGCTGCAGGATCTGCATGGACTTGTGCTCTGTGTTGAGCCACTTTTTCAGTGCTTGATAAAGGCATCTATTGGGGAAAAAGACGCTCTATTATATAGCAATAATCATGAAACAATAGAAAGTAAATAAAAGTAATTTTACAGATCTAAATTTTAATATTCAAACATTTCACATGTTTTTGGAGTGTCATATCTTTTTTAAGCTGCTGTTCATTTTCAACATTGTCATTGTTCAACCACTGCTCTACATTTATGACATTAATTAAATTCTTGTATATAGAGCTTAAAGTTGAAAGTGAATGGAATACAAATATGTATTCATTTTATATTTAATATGAATTACAGCAAAAATCATAAAGCCATGCAGAATAATGATGCTGCACTAACCTTCTAGAGATTTGATAATAAAGTAGTAGATAAATCACCACTTTTTAAAGAAACACTTAACACTTAAAAATAGTTCCACATAGTAACTTAATTCACATTTCATATTAATCGGCATCAAAAACTCATGTTATTTGCCAACATCAAATGCTGTAACTGATTACACCATTTGATATTTCAATTAAAATTCAAATTTACAGGCATCATGATGGACACCTATGTAAGCACATGGCCTTAACGTGAAGATTTCAGACGCATTTTTAAAAATAAATACTTATTTTTAAAGTCACTTTGAATTATAAATGGTGTTCTAAGGTCATACCATTTGAGATGTAACCCTAAGCACACCTGACCATACCCTAAAAAGGTCAAATTATCAAGATTTAAAAGAGAGCTAATCTTGGCATGCAGCAGTTAGGTTTATCAGGAGTCCTTCTTTGTGACATAATTTCCTGCCACTTAATCTTCTTACAAAAATGAACACAATAACTCCTTGAATGTTGGTTCCACCACGTTGACAATTTATATAGTCCACAAATTCCCCAAATTTTCCTTAATATTCAGAACAATGGTGTTCCATTTATTTTATTTTTTGTTAAACAAGACAAATGTAGGATTATGCCCAGCTAGTTGATAATGTGTTTTATTGAGAATTTCACCTTTTATTTTAACAAGTTAAAGAATTTGGAACCAAGTTTTTTGGTTACACCACTTTGACATTTTTGCCATTATCCCCTGAAAAGTCTCTCAAAATTGATCAAATGCAGAACTTTTGGACTTCAAAGATTAGAATGTATTCAAGTAATTTATGAATTTATTTTCAAATTTTAACCTTTTTAAATTTAACTAAACCATGGGAACACAACAAAAATTACGTCACGTCATTGAACCTTGAAAGACATTTGCCCACCAGAAGCCAGGTTATGCCACTCAGAAGACTGACTGGAAAAAGCAGGCAGCATCTGGAGTCACCAGGTGGCCCCAGGCAGCCTCTTTAGCTTCACCATTAGGATAACACAAGTTCAACTTGCTTCTGTTTGGCCAATTTCTTTCCAACAAAAACTAATGTAAAGATTGAATTCTCTTCATTTTTATGGAACTTGTTTTTATGTTCCTGGGTGATTTTTATCATTAACCTGGACTTTCCATCTTCCAGGGCTGTATCCCTGTCCCAATTCTGCCCTTGTCAGATGAGGGTCAGCACAGTGTGAAAAAGGGGGGAATTTTCCTTCTTTCACTAGAATCACACATTTGAAGTGTTTTCCCACTGGTGTGACCCCTAATGTAAGAGAAACATATTTTTTGCTCTGTGTTGGAGGGGTCAAAATGGGTGTTTTTTACACTTGCATAATAGGGAGTTATGAAGAAAAAGTGGGCTGTGTGGACCCTTTGTGTTACAAGTGTTACTTTTTGTTCAAATCTTAGCACTGGAATCACTTTGCCAAATTAATTAAGAGGGCAAATAGACAGAAACAATCAAAGTAGTATCACGGGGTTAACTAAAGACATTTTGGAACGTAGCAAAGCCACAATTCACAATTTACTAAGAAAACACTCACCATGTACTCCTGCACCAAGACGTCGGGATTCTCATTCAGATAGATGCAGAGTCCTTTGATGAGGGACTCCCTTCCAGCATCGATGTCATCCTTAAGAATTATAACAAAGAAAATAGAGATATTTAAACTCTAATTTTCATTAGCACAGAAGAAAATGATCAAAGACAAAAAAAAAAAATCATTTACAAAATAGCATCTACAAAATAACATTAAAACTACCTGTTTTGACCTGACCATAATGAATTGGACTTGTATTATATCCAGAAATGATATAAAAAGATACATTTTTCAAGTGGGACACTGAATGCTAAAAACAATGGGTCCTTTAAGTGGAATCAGTACTCACAGGTAAAGGAGGTTGAACTTTGCAATGGATGCATACAAGTCCTTTACTGGCCTAACGTAATGCAAATACACTTTATAGTTAAACAATTTAAAAGTTCTTACTGTTACCATGGCAGCTATGTCTTTCAGCTTTTTGCCCTTCTCCCCCAATCGCTTTGCAAACACTCTCAGCAGACTTTCAGAGAGGAGGTCAAGCTGAAACAGAAACCTTGACTGCAGAGGCATGGTTGTGATGCGCTTGAACTCTGCGTTTATCTGAAACAACACGAAATTATTTTTAAATAACAGCACAGCCCACAGATTTTGAAAGACATTTCTAACATCAGAACTACACCTGCCCATCATATCATGGCATGCACTGTGCATGGTTAGTCATCTGGGTTCTGCTATGGGATATTTGGAAACACATCCTAATGAAGTCAAGCTTTACTTTTACACATGAGCATCATTTTTTAAAATTACCTCAGCTGCATCAAAAAGAGCTGGCCATCTCTCTTGTACATTGCTGATCATGGGAGCATCACAAATGACTTCTTGTCTTCTTAATGCAAATGTTCTGTCCATCTTAGCCCTAACTGTCTCTCTGTTGTTGCGCTTCTTGACATCTGAAAGGAGTTGGACCCTCATCTTCTCAAGGGACTGTTCACTCTCTCCGAGTGGAAAAGAGGGGCAGTAATCCACCTCAGCCCTTTTTGGTCTCTTAACGTCAAACGCAGGTGAACACTTCTCAGCTGGTTTTTATTTCAAAGAATTCACACATACTTCAGGACATCCTACTTTCCGGAGATGTGTGTGGTAGTTTGACAACTTGTACTTGAGGCTCATTTTCCATCCTCCATAGCCACTGGGTGAGCCTTTTTCTTTTAAACATGGATGTTTCATGATGAGTGCCTCTGCAATTTGGTCAAACTTGCTGTCTGTGCTTGACTACTTCCTGGATCAACCCCTCCAATATGTCGGACTTCAGCTTGGGAGCAATCTTAACAGGCACCAATTTTCATGGACATTACCCCCTATGGTTTTCCTGCTTGAAAGATTTTGTGGCAAAGTATGAGGCTTATTGGTTTTGTCAGTCCACTTGTATGGGAAATGTAGAATGGAACTGTTTATATCATCCAAGGTGATATACGTCTTTGATATCAGTAGTGTGAGACAATGTGCTATTTCAACAGGCACAATGCCTTCAAAAAGATCATGAGCAACGTCAGGTGGGTAGCCACTGACAACATGAAAATGAGAAAGTGCTCCAGTAAAAGGACAGGCTCTTTTAACTCCAAAAAGCTACTACCACTATCTAGGGCTGCTCTGACATGGGTTTCGTGCATTTCTTTTGTTCTGAGGCTGAAACTTCCTGACCTAACCTCTTGTGATTGAATGTCTGAAGCAGGTGCCGTACAAAAGGGACAAAAGAAGGGGCCTGTAAAGTTCTCCACAAAGCCTGCTATTGCATGTGCCCCTAAATTGTCAGCAGCAATATGCTGCACTGTGCCTTTCAGTGATTTGTCAAGTTGTGGGACAAAAATGCCACAAACTTCCAATGACCTTAAATCACGTATTAGGGGCTCTAAAACCTTGTCAAAAACAAAAGACTTTACATTGTCTGTTTTGCACAAAATTGCCAGGAAAATTGAGTGCAAACTAGAATGAGACCCTGGGGGTAGGTTATTGAGTACCCAATATACAGCACAAAGTTTGTGGGTTCTGCGGGAGGTGCCCAAAGGGTTACAGACCTCAAAGTCATCAGCATACAAAGTTATGGATAAACTTAGGTCTTCCCCTGACAACAAAGTATTTTGCTTACAATGCAGACCATCCTTATAAGACCTGTACACAATTTCTTTCCCAGTCTCTGTCTCCCTTTGTGTTTTGTGATTACTAACTATCTTGTCCACAATATCTTTCCTACTGAGCAGCACTTGCAGGGATTCTAGGATAGGGATATACTGTAATGTTTTGTTCTCTTTCGCATCCAAAATATATTCAACTGGTTCAACAACATTAAATTTTGCCTTGTAATATTGCTTTCGTTGATATGCAGAACTCAAAGGCCCACCCTTTTCTATGGCTTTATTTAGAGGATTTGCTGAGCACAGAGAGGAGATTATTGCCTCTATGACAGCTCTGTCAACTTGGAGCTTGTGCTTCTGAAAAATGTCAACTAGAATACCTTCAGCATGAGATTTTGAGAGACAGCCAGTTAAGTGGTGAAGTTCTACCAAAAAATCATTGATTGCTCTGCTTGGTACATGGGAAAAAATGTTCTAATTTTAACAGAGCTGCTGCCAAACTGTGCTCAATTACATCTGGGAGGTCATTTAGAGAATCAGCGCTGTCACCGGGCTGAGCATCATCACCAATCATCATCAGAAGTACTGGGTGCAGATTCCAGGGAAGCAAGGGTAGCTGATACCACAATTCCTGGTTTAACATCTTTTGGTGAATAAGACCTGTGTTTCCGACTCTTGTGGGATTTAAAAGATCCTAAGATGTTTGTTTCAAATTTGCAATCCAAGAACATACAAGTTAAGACCTCGTTTTTCTTCAAGTGTGCATTAATGTGAGTCCAGTAATCCCTCTCAGACACAAGATCCTTACAAGGACACAAATGGCAGCTAAATGTATATCCTTCTGACTGATGACTACTAGTTTTAATAACATGACATCTATTCAAATGAATTGATAGTGCATTCCATGTTCTAAAAGTGCATGGGCAGCTTGCATGCGGACATGAAATGCGACTGTTATTTCCATAAAGTCTATGTCTCAGTTGATAATGCTTCAGAATATGGGACCTACTTGGAAAAACTGTAGGGCAGGCCTTGCATTGCCACATTCACTGCATCAGTGGAACACTTCTAGCACCATTCACTGTAAAAGTGGAAACAAAGAAGGATTAGTGTCTAGTGAGGACAAAATGGTGTATTCTTGCAAATGCAAATTCTTGAATATCAAATATGGAGAACAACAAGGTGAAGGTATAAACAAACAGTAAGAGGGAGAACCTCCAAGTCTAATAAGGATTCCCTTAACTACTTATGACCAGAAATTCACAAGGTGAGACACAACCTAGTGGTTAAATCAATTACTTATTGCAAAAGGTTAGATAATTGACAGCTATACTTAGAGTTAATATATTTAATAGTGCTGGAGTAATGGAGTGCACTGTATTGAACATTTTTCAACTATTTTGTTATCATACATGACTGGGGCAATCATCAGAAACACTCAAGCACACAAACACAACCATTCAAGTATACCACACCAGCTAAACTTATTACACTAATCACCTGTCTGACAATATATACAGGTGGAAGTTGAACCTATGGCAGAGTTTCGCTTTCACAGATGTATTAATGAGGTGCCCAGTGTGTATATGTCAGGTTCAAACAACCTGAAACTGAGAAAAGAGACACAAATGAGGCAAAGACAACGGTCTTAAGTTTGTACTTGCAAGGAGAACGCAGAGATGTGCTCAGTTACAGATCTCAACACGCTCTGAAGCACATTCTGTGTTCCCTCTCTTTTTATCGAGGCAGTCCCTACCCACATTGACCACGTTGCATACCTAAAGGGTGGGGGGAAAACACAAATACAACGTGGCACAAATGTTTTCTAACAGTCTTTAATTCTGCATGGGTGTATAAGTCCAAGGTTCAGGGTTTGTTTACACAGCTTGCACCCAGATCGGAAATTCCCTGTATCAGTGAGAGACAAAGATTAATAATTACACAGAACAAGCAGTCACAGAAGCAAATGTGGGATCAACTTATGTACAATTATTCTATCAGTATATGAATGTGCTGAACGATTCAATAAAATCTGTAATGAATAATAATTAACTCTAAGAGCCAATACAACGTCCTGTTCTCACCACAAAAACTTGAGCCCACGATCTGTCAGCTGACTCCAGTTGAAATGCGGACTTGAGTTTGTCTATTACCGGTAATCTGCAGCAAAACAGAAAAAGGGGAGAGGGAGAGGGGACAGGGGACAGGTGAGATGGAGAGATGAGGGAAAGGAGAGAGGGAGAGATGGAGGAGAGGAGAGAGAGGGAGAGGGAGAGATGGGGGAGAGGGAGAGGGGGTAGCGAACTTAATGCCGCTCATAACATGGCAAAGGCTGTTCGACGGCCACATCTCACTAACGCTACGGTGCCGTTAACTCACTATGTAACTAAATCGTCAGTTAGCAAACCAATTCAAACAGAAGACCAAAGAATGTTCGGAGCACCGCAAAGTTAAGTTTAATTTGACATTAACGGCTCCCGAAAAAAAAAAAAGAATAGCGTGAGCAAAGAAGCTCACGGCAATAAACGTTAACGTTACATGCTGACTCTCAAGACATTTAACTACATTTGGCTGAGATTTCAACAATATTTAATGAGAAAATCAAGACTTACCGACTGAAATTGTGGCGTACCGTACAGCGAGCCGTTGGATTTGACTGAGATGGTTGCTTCTTCTACCAACAATGCAAAGCGCGCAAGACTAAGTCGCATGTGGTATCGCAATAATTAACATTGCTACATTATTGACTCACTTTACTCCAAGGTGATCTGAGCAAGTTCTTGTACCCTTTCTCCATATCAAGTAGTTCCTACACTATGCAGTTACACTTAACTTCAGAACATGAGGCAATTGTGTTAAACACACCCAAGATTCTTACATAAATCCAAGAGATGGCCCGTCTCCTTTTTTCAGTGTGTATTTATCAATTTTACTAACTATTAACTTCAACCAATGATCAATTTTACATCAGGACACATTTCTCTTTTATTTAATACAAAAAAAGTCAACAGATGCCATCTTTTTTTTTGCAAAAAATGCATATACTATACTGGAATTTGTTGTTTTTATGCTGTCCGATGTCAGGTTTTTACTCTTCAGATTAACATGAAATTAAATGTTTTTGTACAAATTTTTCATAAATATTTGTTTAAAATAATTATTAAAATAAGAGAAGGGTATTTAAAAATCTATTTTTCTCATTTATATAAATTAAGTCATCCACTTTGTGTGTGTCCGAGAAACTTATGTCAACTGTGTTACCCACTGAAACCCCCCCCATACATCAGCAATGGTTTGCTCCTAAGTCACATGTCCAACATCATATGATGTCATATTCTTTTTGAGGGAAATGTAAAGACAGTGTGGCAAGTCTTTACTTCAGTCTGGTTTTAGGATGAACCACAGTACAGAAACATCCCTTTTAAAGATTTTAAATGATATCAGGTGCAATTTAGATAACCATAAACTCACAGTCTTGGTGCTGCTGGATCTGACCGCCGCCTTTGATACAGTAGACCATCACATTTTATTAAATAGACTGAGGCACCTGGTTGGCTTCTCTGGTACTGTTTTGAAATGGTTCAACTCTTACCTGACTGATCTAAACTTCTTTGTAAGTTTGGATACATGTTCCTCAGGAACCCATGAGATAAAGTGTGGGGTCCCCCAGGGGTCAATTTTAGGTCCAACTCTTTTTAATCTTTACATGCTTCCCCTGGGGGATGTCATCAGGAGGCACGGCATCAGCTTCCATAGTTATGCAGATGATACCCAACTATATATCGCCGTGTCTCCTGATGACACAGGGCCTATTGATGCCCTTTTTAACTGCATTTTAGATATAAAGTCATGGATGGCAGTGAATTTCCTACAGCTCAACCAGGACAAAACAGAGGTCTTAGTCATTGGCCCTGAAGGCCAGAGAGAGAAACTTTTACCAAAACTCCAAGACCTTAAACCAACAAATTCTGTAAAAAATTTGGCCGTGATTTTTGACTCTGCACTTTCTTTTATTCCACACATCAAGAATATAACTAAGATTGGTTTTTACCATCTCAAGAATATAGCCAGAGTCCGCCCGTTTCTCTCTCAGGCCAGCACGGAGGTGTTAATGCATGCTTTTATCTCTTCTCGTTTAGATTATTGTAATGCCCTGCTCTCTGGTCTTCCCAAAAAGAACATATCCAATCTCCAATTATTACAGAATTCAGCCGCACGAGTGCTGACGAGGACCAGAGGGCGGGAGCATATTACTCCAGTTTTAAAATCGCTGCATTGGCTCCCTGTGCGCTTCAGGATCAATTTTAAGGTTCTTTTATTAGTTTAAAAATGCCTTAACGGCCTCGGGTCTACTTATTTATCTGACCTGTTTTTACCGTATCAGCCCTCGCGGACCCTGAGGTCCTCTGGCACCGGCCTTTTAACCATACCAAAAGTTAGAACTAAGACACACGGGGAGGCGGCTTTTAGTTATTATGGTCCCCGATTGTGGAACAGCCTGCCGGAGAATCTCAGGGCTGCAGAGTCTGTTGATACTTTTAAAAAGAGGCTCAAAACCCACCTTTTTACTCAAGCTTTTAATTGATTTAATTGACTTATTTATTCCTTCAATATTTATTCTTATTCTACTTTATAACTTATTTATTCCATAATTTATTTATTTATTTATTCTTTTAGTTATCTTTCTTATCGTATCTAATTCTTAATTTTTTACCTTATTTTAGTTATCCATTTTATGCTATTTTATCTCTCTTTTTATGTCTCCCTTTTCTTATATTTTTATGACTCTTTTATTTTGATGGTTTGTAGCTCCAGTTTTCCCTCATGGGGGCTCTCCACGCTAGGAGCTGCTCCTGGTCCACTCCTGGGGCCGCTGCCGGTGGATGGCTCCACCTGCGTGGCTGGAGGCCCCTGCACTGTGGTGTGGGGCCTCGTGTCTGCGCGGGGTGGGGAAGTCTCCGGCTACGCTCCTCGTGGGCCGGGAGCCCTCCTCAGCGTTGATGGCCCCCAAAGGTGGCTTATCCCTTACCTCAGACCTCGGTGCCCAGCCATGTCTCTCTTTTTCGATAGCTCGTGTGAATGTGTGTGTGTGTATGTGTGTGTGGGCGCAGGTGTGTGTGTGTATGTGTGTATGCTGTTGTCTGCGAGTGTGTGCGATAGGTCTCTCTATTTTTTTTTTTTGGGGGGGGGTGGGATGGACGGGTTTGTTGTTTTTATGCTGTTTTTAGCCTCTGTGAGGCACTTTGTGTTGCTTTTAAGTATGAAAAGTGCCTTATAAATAAAGCTTGATTGATTGATTGATTGATTCTCCTCTTCAATATTTTATCAATATTATTGTGTACACATAGAGTAGATTAATTGATTGTCAACTGTGTTGTCAACGTGTTCATGTGAACTTGCTATAGATGTTATATTTTCAAAAAATGTAGATAAAGTATATAAAAACAAGAGTTAATTAAGGTCTTACAGTGACAGTTCTGAGGTCTGCAGTTAGCACAAGGCCCTAAAATGGCCGAAATGTCAACTGTGTTGCCTGTCAACTGTGTTACCCATCAATTGTAACACAGTTGACAGGGAATAACACAGTTGACAGTGTTCGAAGTTTATTGTCACAAGTTATGTTCATATTGAGAGAAACAGAATGATTTGTGTTTTAGGAAGATGGGTTTATCTGCTGCTGAGAAGCAGCGCCAGTACAGGGCTCGGCATGATGCTGATCCTGAGGGAAGGGCTGCATATTTACAGAAACACAGAGAGAAGTGGCATGATAACAGAAAGCAAGGGAAGGTGAAGAGAGTGAAAGATTTAAGTGAGAGGGAGAAGAGAAGGAAACGAGCATACTGGAGAAGGGCCCAATGCCAGAGCAGAGAGAGAGGGAAAGTGACAGAGAACCAGCTTACTCTACCTCAGAGTCCTGAAGTTGATCCACAGCCTCAGATGTCAAGGTACAGATTTATTGAACAGAAAATAAGTTTAACAATATATGTATTATGAAATGGTGATGAAAAGACCAGAGTGACAGCATGTCATCTTTACCCTGTTCAGTAAGCATAGAACACATGATTAAGTAATAATGATAAAATGATTTGTATTGTATCATTACAGACATAGAACTGCTGGAAGGAAAAAAGTCAAAAGAAGAGAGTCCAAGTTATATAGGGAGATCAAGGCTCTGAAGGAAAAACTCAAACAACAGAAAAGAAAAACTGACAAATTCAGAAAAAGATGTGAAAGACTACCGCAAGATTCAGAGTCACCCCGATCAAAAGCTCGGTGCTTGTTAGGAAGGATTCCTGTTTCTAAAGAAGTGCACAAAACATTAGTTTTCCATCATGCTCTAGTCGACAAGATTAGCAAAAAGTATTCCTCCACCAAACACAAAAAACTAGGCAGGTCATTGCAGGTCTTGTGTCAGGAAGGATCTTGAAAAAATACAAGTTTAAAAAAAGAATTCTGGAGACACTAGCAATTTTGAGAAAACAACAGAAGTACAGTGAGCTACCCATCCTCTCCAACAAGTTGAGGTATAGATCCCTATGTTATAAACTATGCAACAAAGTTCTGTCCTTCTTGACAAGGGATGATAACAGCCGCCTCACTGCTGGAAAATCGCAAACAATAACAAGAGGGAAGATAAAGAAACAAAAAGGTTCTTAAATGATACCATGAGAAACCTGTATAGGCGACTCCTCCTTGAGAGTACTGACTGCACGATCTCATATTCTTTGTTCTGCCGTATGCAGCCCTTCTGGGTGGTCCAGCCATCCATTGCAGACAGAGAAACCTGCCTTTGCAAGGTACATGAGAATCTCTGTTTTCTTGTAGAGAAGCTGCATTCACTCCGACTCATTGGGGGGACTGACTTGGAGAAAATGGCAGAGTCAATATGCTGTGACTCAAACTCAAAGGACTGCATGTATAATGAATGCCCCAACTGCAAAAATAGAGACTTTCCAATAGTAAATGAGGGGGATTTGCAAGCAAGAGTTTTTTTCACACAGTGGACAACAGAAACTGTTCTTAGAGAGAAGAACAATGAAGGTGAAAAAGAGAAAGTATCTGTCAAAATCACACTGAAAAAGAAGACAGAGATGACTTTGCAGAACCTACTTGAGCTCTTCCAATGCCAACTTACCAACTTCAAAAGACATCTATTCAACATAAAACAGCAATTCACCTACTACCGGGAATTAAAGAGGAGCATGAGAGATAATGAATGCTTAATTCATGTAGATTCCTCAGAAAATTACAGCTGCAAGTACTCGTCTGAAATCCAAGCCATGCACTTTGCATCAAATCAGCAGCAGGCAACGCTCCACACTGGAGTTCTTCATGTTGGTGGAGTGGAAGAACGTGTGTGCTTTGCTACAATCAGCCCATCTAAGGAGAAAGGCCCTGCTGCCATATGGGCCCATCTATCACCAGTACTGGACCTGGTTAAGACAACTTACCCAAATGTGACTGTGGTGCATTTCTTCAGTGATGGGCCGTGCAAACAGTATAGGCAGAAAGGCAATTTTTATCTGTTCTGTACTAAGCTGCAGCAGTGCGGATTCCATTTGGGCACCTGGAACTTCTTTGAAGCAAGCCACGGCAAGGGTGCTCCAGATGGAGTTGGTGGCCTCCCAAAAAGAACCGCTGACAGGCTTGTCAGCCACGGGAAAGACATCCCTAATGCTGAACTCCTATTCAACGCACTGATGGATGCACAACCTTAAGTAAAACTGTACTACATCAGTGAGGATGACATAAATGAAGCCACAAAGAGCATGCCAAACAGTCTCCCAGTGGTGCCAACAACCATGCGCATTCACCAAGTTGTAACAGTTACCCCAGGACAAATCAGTCACCGTGATGTGAGCTGCCTTTGCTCAACAAGACAGATTCTGGAGTGTCACTGTTATAACTCCAAAACCTTCACCTTTGAGGTTCAGGCAAGAGCACCCACACAGGAGGATAACAGTCAGAATCTGCCTGTACTTCCCTGGCAAAACTCAGACATCATTGGCCAGTGGTGTTGTCTGAAATATGATGATGCCATTTATCCGGGAATTATTCAGGAGGTGAATGAAACTCATGTAAATGTCAAATGTCTGCACCGTATTGGAATCAACCGCTTTTTCTGGCCACAGCAGGAATATGTCTTGTGGTATTTGCATGAAGATATCATCAGAATGATTCCTCCTCCAGCCTCTGTGACCTCACATCATGTGGAGATCAATAGGGACATATGGTCTGAGATCTCAGAATTGTGAACTGTCAAAAATCAAAAGGGAACATGAAAGAACAAAAGATACACAAAGATAAAATTCATTATGAGTAGGATTACTTAAAAGGCACCTTTTTAGTGAATGGGAAGAAGAAACAAAAAGAACAAAGATGAAACACAATCAGTTGGATGAGTTGGATGAGTTCTGTAATGGAGACACCTCTGGATTGGAGACACATCAGTGTTAGACATCTGAACTACAGAGACACTGTGGATTAAAAATGTTCAATTTTACTATGTTTGAGCTTCTATGAATTGTTTCTATTTTTGTGTTTTTTAATCAGTTCAACTGAATTCATCAGCTTAATAGTATAAATTGTAAATTTTGTGAAATTAAAAGTTTTTTATCTTGAAAAGGTTCCTCTTGTTCTCCTGTCCTGTCAACCGTGTTACTCCCGTCAACTGTGTTACTTTGTATGTCAACTGTGTTACAAGTGTTTTTTGTGTCATAAATCTCTTAAATGTTGAATGAACTGTACCAAAATAGATGGGTGATATCTCTGGAGAGGGAAGTTTTATATAAGAATGGTGAATAACTCTAAATTCAGTTTAATGTGAATTTATGTTGGAAAAAGCTTGCATCCTTCATCACAGTATCCCATAACATCCACACTATGAAGCTCAAAATTCATATTTTTAAATCAGATGGACAAATAAGCTCAAACCCCTGGTGAATAGACTCAATCACTTCCAAACAAATGTGTTATCAAATCTGTAGTATTTCATATATGTTTCATATGACACATTTGTCCGTAACACAGTTGACGAAATAATAAATCAAATGTTCATTTTCATTAAAATGTTTAATAAGTCATTTGAGCTTAAGCTTGCCAATTATTTAATTTAGCACATTAAGGGTGTATATCATAGAAACATCTATTTAATTTATCAAAAAAGAAAACTGATAAAAACTGATATCTTGAGTTTTTGGTTGACATGACATGTACCCCTAATTATAGAATGACTCCAGTACACTCTGTTCTTTCTCTGAGTGCTTGTCCTTAGTTTAATATTAACAACGTTGAACCATGGACTCCATTAGATATGTATTCAGGCTCTATGGTGTAGAAAATAAACTTTTAATTATGGTGAGATCCTTATATTTACTCACATATATTAAAAAAAAATTACCTTAACATGACCAAAAAACCTTTTCAGGCATAATATTTTGTGTGATACTTCTAACTACATTGTGAGATTATGATATATTATTAAAACAATCTTGAAACATACATTCTGTGGTCATTTCTAATTATTGTAAGGCCCTGAATAGTCAATACATTCTGTACCCATTTCTACATTCAGTAAGGACCTTTCAATAACATTAAATGCTGGCGTTTGATGTGTATATGTGACTAAATATCCAAGAGAATATATGTTAACATTATAAAATGTAAATAAAGGAATATTATTACAGATGATATAAAAATAAGTATAAAACGCTTAGGTGTAGTATAGGCCAAGTATATAAGGTAAAGTGTCCTTAACTAATACAAAACCCAGCATAAGGTAAAATATGTGCCTGATTAATATCAACAACGTTACATATGCTGTATTTGTCAGATATTTAATAACTAATACTATCAGCTAATGCTAAAAAAGAAAGATACTTGAGTTGTTAAAATGACCAACATACGAACATTTAACATACCATCATTGAAAGTACGGAAAGAAAGAGAAAAATACTAAAAGTATGGGTAAAGTAAAACCCATTGATTAATAGTGATACCAACAAGACATTGTACGACAATTTTCCACCACACCTGTTCATTTACTTTTGCCAATATTTTATAATCGCTGTTCATTATTGTAATAGGTCTATAATTTTCTAACCCAGATTTTTCGCCTTTTTTTTATAAATTAAACACATAATACCATTATAAAACGAATCATATAAGGTTCCATTTTTTAAGAGCTGTATTTAAAACAGAGACAAGGAGGTCGACGAGGCCGTCTCCAGCCACCTGGTAAAGCTCAGGGGGCAGTCCGTCTGGACCAGGGGACTTGCCCCTATTGAGCTGCTCAATGGCCGCTACGACCTCGTCTTTCCTCACCTCTCCCAATAAATTACTAAAAGTTGACGGATCATAAGGAGTAATATCCTTTAAAAAGGAGGAGATGACATCTGTGTGGGCTTATTCTCCTGTACATATGGAAGCAGCTTTCTGCCACAGCATGTCTCTTCTCCTCCTCACTAAAATATACCTTCCCTTTGTTGTCTCTGATGCAATTGATAAAACTGTCATTTCTTTTTTCTTTTTGGCTCACTAAAATACTGTGGGGTAAATTACTTCTATTATCATTATTACTAGTCATATAAAAATAATAAAGTAAATAATAATTCGCTATTTATTGCATCTATTCTATCTTTGATGTCTTGCATTAAGTTATCCTCTATTTCGTTTCTATTTTTATTACATTTAAGTTCAATATATTTTTTTACATTATCGTTCTAAATTTTTTTTTTTCATATTATTTAATTGTCTACATTTATATTGTAAAAAGTCTTTAATTCTAACTTTTAATAATTCCCACAGCTCAATGTCATTTTTAACCAAAACCCTTAAGTCGATTATTTCATCAATTTCTATTTTTAATTCATTTACTATTTAGTTATTATTTAAAGAAGTTGTATTAAGTTTCAAAAATCCTTTTTTCCTTCTTTTTGCAGTTTATGAGTATTTTTACTAAAAGATTATCTGAATAGTTTGTTAATATAGTATTGTGTTTCACAATTTGGTTGGTTTTGATACGTAAATTCTGTCTATTCTGGTGCCTACTCCATCTGCTGTTTTTTTACCTATTGAAATGATTGATGGTCCTTTGATCCATTTTCTGCAAACATCTTCAACATCTGTGTCATTTGTAAGTCGGAGCTCTTGAAAGCATAGAATATCTAGGTTGGTTTTGTTACAGATGGAGGTAGTCTGTGACCTCCAGCACAGCCTCTCACTCAGCTCATGTGGCCTCATTGCACCCAGCTGCTGCTCATCAGCCTGGGCAGTCTATAAAGGAGGCTCTTTCCCTCAGTTAGTTGTGTGACACCAAAGAGCCAACACCTTCAGTTGGTTTCTTTTGGTTTGTGGAATGAGTGTTTTTGAGAGTGAGTGAGTGTGTGTGTGTGTGCGCGCGTGCATGTGTTTTGAGGGAAAACAGGTGAATACTAGAGATTTGTGAGAGTTGATCTAAGGAGACTTTTACACTTAGAGTTTTCTCCCCACCAAGCAACTCCACCTTTGTTTGAGGCCTTTTTCCTTTAGTCTGTCTACTCTTTTAGTAAAATTAGTGGGTGGCTGTGGAGAGTCATACCTCCACTCCACCTTTTAGATCCCAGAGGCCTTATTTTGTTTTGATATTAAAGTGCAGATTTTCTTTTGTTAGTTTCCCTGTCATTCACATCACGTGACTTGCAGAAACGTAACAATTTGGGGCTCGTCTGTTTCCTTTTCTGTAGTGATCATTTATTTTATTGTAGAATACACTTGTAGCTGCATCAAGTCATGGAGTTTCAGTTGGAGTTATTTGTGGAATACCCAACATGGGAGGCCATTAACACTTGTAGAAAGGCAGCTCTTCTCAAAATTTCTTGCTATTTTAACATTCCCGTGGGAATGTTAAAACTGTCAATACTGATATTTGACCATATTTAAAGTTAAAATATGTTAAAAACTTCTTAGACAAACAGCTTTTAACGTGAAGGTCTTTCATTAATGTTGATATTACTGTTTTGTTTCACCTTTGTGTCATTTTTAATGATAATTTTTCGAAATACGGGGTGACTTTCATCCTGTTTGGTTGCTCCAAGCACCTGTATCGTAATACCCCTCTAGACACGCATCGTTTTTCAAGTGGTGGCTGGCTTGACCGGTGTTTTACACACAGCAGCTTACTACTCTACAACGGTGTAACATGTTTACCTGAAGCTTGTCCTAACCACGGTGGCATTCCAGGTGTTTGGAGTATGAAAAATGCGCAGAAACATACGAAGGTACATGGAATTAAAAACAAAATGCGCGATTTACTTGGTAGCACAAGACAAAACTTGTTTGACTGCAGCCAAAACAAATGAAGAGCACCAGCACAAGAGCATTTCCGGTGGTGACATCGTCATCTCCATAAAATGAAGTGTGTAATATCTATAAAACCATAGCAGCACAAACAAAAGTTTTTACAGCACAAACCAACACGAATGGACGGTACCATTTTGGGTTCGTTTGGAGCAAATGGGGGGGCTGGGTGAACTCTGGATGACTTATAAAATATTATGTAATAACTTAAAAACCATAGCAGCACAAACAACAATTTTTACGGCACAATTGTTGCACAAACGAAACAGACTACTTTCCCGAAATTTTGCATGGGGTGGGGGGCCAGCTTCACGCAGGTAGCGACAGATGGTGTGATCTGATACTGATGTACCTTGACCTTAGAGTTCACCTCTTATCTCTTTGGAAGTTGTTCTGGGCTCTTTGGTTACCAATCATATTATTCGTCTCTTCAATTTGTCATCAAATTTCCTTTTGCAGCCACGTCCAGGGAGGTTGGCTACAGTCCCGTGGACCTTTTTTTTTAACTTCTGAATAATATGTGCAACTGTAGTCACAGGAACATCAAGCTGCTTGTAGACAACTCTCTCCTTAGCTTTCTGTGGTCCATGTTCAGTGTGGTACACACCACGATACCAAACAGCACAATGACTACTTTTCAGCCTGTAAATAGTCAGACTGACTGATTATGAGCTTAAAGACACCTGTGATGCTAATTAGAGGACACACCTTAGTTTAACATGACCCGATGGTCCAGTCATTTTCAATCTTTTCTAGGGATACCATCATTTTTGTCCAGGCCAGTTCGATTTTTTTTGTTTTTTAAAATGACTCTGTTGAACCACAATTCAAAAGCAATGTCTGATTTTCATTAGTTAATTTTCAGTAAATGTTTATGTATTTCTACTTTTGTCAGTTTAAAGTTATTTCAGTGACCATTGTGGGTTTTTCTTTAACAAAAGGGTACCAACAATTTTGTCCACGTGTGTAATGACGTCGCTGTGGGAGCAGCTTTCTGCCACTGCACGTCGCTTTTCCTCCTCGTTAAAACACTAACCAAAACCATCAGGTCTAATCTTACTAATTTCTATTTTTAGTTCTTTTTATTATATCAGTATTTTTAAGCAAGTTGTGTTAAGTTTTCAACAACCCTTTTCATCATTATTGTTACTGACTTATGGAGACTTTCACAAGAAGGTGGTCAGTATGGTATTTTTTTTTTTTTATTGGTTCTATTTTGTGAAGATATTGCAAATCTGTCAGTTTTATTTATTTATTTTTTTTTAGTGTGAATTAAAATTGGCAGAAGTTGGTGTTTATTTTAAAACTATAAAGATAACAATGTACACTTATGGAGTAAATTTTGTGGAATGTTGGTGTAAGCGCCATTTCTTAAAGAAATCATTGTTTATGTTTTTGTTTACTGAAATTTATTGATTTTACATGAAAGATACAATTTAAGTTGGTTGTGAGTAATATTTAGAGGATTTTATTAATGTATTTTATTTTGAAAGGTTTGTTGTCACGCTTTAAGACTTCCTAATTTATGTGATCTGTGCAGGAAGTGATGCTTCGTGATATCCACTGTTGAAATCAAACCAGTGGAGGCGGCGGAGCTCTTCTGTTGTTTTTACCGTAGGCTACAGGTTGTCCCCCAGCTGACTCAACGAGTAAATTATGGTCATGTCGTCACTCTGAAATTGTTATGAAGGCAGGAAGTTTAGAGACGAGTAAAAATGATAGAGATAGCCACTACAGTTGGTGAGGATTTAACTGTTAATTATTCTGCACCTGTAAGTGTTACCTTGACCACAACCTCATTTCAGGGAAATACCAGCTGACCACATTATTGCAGCCGCCATTTTCTCTCTGCTGTGGTAAATATAGTCAAATAACACGTTTTGTACTGTTTTGTTGTTGTAAAGCACAATGAATTGTGAACTGAATTAGTGTTTTGAAAATATTTTGTCCCTGATAGCCACAGCCCTCCTTTTAAACATTTTTTTTCTTTTTTTTTTTAAGTTGAATGGGCAGTTGGCTTACTGATCTAAGTAAGGATATTGGTCCATGTCTCTTGGTAATTGGATATAACATTTGGAACCAGACATCAAAAATAGAAAAAAGACTGCATATTCGATTTTTGTTTTAAAACAGAAACATCAAAATTGAGATACAGCTTGATTTTATTTTATTTTTTTGGCTAAAGCTAGTCAGGGAAAGTCAAAACAGTGATTTTTCAATTTTAATTTCTGAAAAGAAAATAGATTATAGCACAATAAACAAATCCAAAAATGGCCTGTATAATTAGACTCACTGGAAGTTGTCACAACAAGAATATTGCTCATGCTGACCAGAAGATGGCGACAGTGTGGCGCCTACAGCTTAATTCTGTGTTTATGAACATTCATTTTGTCACCCTTTTTCACTCAGAAGACTTGAAAAAGTATGTTTGAGCCCATCCTAAAGCCTCTTGTTGATCTAAAGGCTCTAGAGACTGAAGGAATGCAGGTGCCTTTTTCAGCCACACCTCTGGCTCTACATGGCCTTTTTGGCTTTGAGTCATCTCGTGCAAATTACTGCTGTTAGATTTTGTTTAACTGAAAACTGAACTGCAGTCAGTTTTTAGTGAAGATCATCATCCAAGTTTAACTGAACATTCAAAAGACCTTCATTCAACACACTGTTGTCATTCATCAAAATCCTGCTTTATCCTCTGTATTTTGTGTTAAGAGAACCTGACTGCTTAATTCTCTGCAGCTGTTCCATGCAGCTACAGTGACTCGGGGGGGACTACAGTTGGGACCTGTGCATAAATTTTTTTTTGTCAGTGTGGGCTTTAATGTTTACTCAGTAACTTGTAACTGGTGTGTTTTTGTTTTCCCATTTTTGGACCTCCTTATTATTATTATTATTATTATTATTATTATTATTTTATTTTAATTAAAAATTTTATATATATATATATATATATATATATATATATATATATATATATATATATATATATATATATATATTATATATATATATATATATATATATAATTATTATTTATTTATTTATTTATTTTTTTAAATGACTGTTGCATCATCTGCATAAGCTACAGCAGCTACTCTGACTTTCCGATGAGAGCACCCTTGATCCTGTTATTGTTATTTATTCTTTTAATCAAAGGGGTAATTGTAATTGCCAAAACATGGAGCGGCTGCACTCAAAGGACAACCCCGCGTTACACCACGGGATATGTTAAATGGTTCTGCTGAAACACTGTTTACATATGCCTGGACGCTTGATTGAATATACAACAGTTGGATTATCTCAGTGAATTTATATGGAAAGCCGTATGCCTTCATGACTTCTCATATATATTCATGAGACAAGTAATCAAAAGCTTTTTTTCTGGTCCAGACCTAATATATGTCACCGTTTTTATTTTATATAATTTCTCTCAGGAAGCAAATATTAATCTACCTTTTATAGCCCATGTCTGCTCTTTTGCTATTACGCAATCTAGGACATCATTTAATCTATTCATGATTATTTTTGCTATTTTATAGTTACTATATAAAACGCATAATGCCTTTTTATAAAAGGACTCGCACAAAACACAGTTACTAAGACCTGAACTAAAAACAGAGGTCAGGAGGTCAACAATGCCACCTCCGAGCACCTGATGAGACTCTGGGGCAGTCCGTCTGGACCGGGGGACTTTGAGCTGTTTGATGATTTTATCATGGCCATTAAAAATTAAAGTATCAAATGGTGTTATGACATTTAATCTTTAAATCAGGTGAACATGGAAGCTCCTAGGGACCCAAAATGGTCCTGCACATATGTGATTAAAATGTGTAATATATGATTTTTTTTTTCCACTTTCAACAACTTCAGATCTAACTAAAGATAGTTGTTTTTTTTTTTTTTTTTTTTACTATTTTTGTATTTTTTTTCCCCCTAAATTGTCATAGGAACCCCTGTTTTTTTTATAATGGGGGGAAAACACAAAATATGCAATTTTTCCAAAATTGAGTTACAAACTGGAATATTTGAGATGAGTTTATTATAGCCTTGAATAGGTTAATTTATAGCAACACTTATTTTGATGCATTATTTTTGGAGCAATGACAGTCTATTCCAAAAGCTCACAATTAAGCTCCTAGGGACCCAAAATGGTCTTGCTCATAACAGTGTTAAAATTTTTAATATACATTTATTTTTTTTATGTGTTTTTTTTTTTTTAATTTTCACTTTCAACACATAAGATCTTTTCAACAACTTCGGAGCTAACTATAGATATTAAGTATTATTATTATTATTATTATTATTATTATTATTATTATTTTATACCTTTTTTGTCATAGGAACCCCTGTGTTTTGTTGTTTTTTTTTTTGTTTTTATTTTTTAATAGGAAAAATTCAAAATATGTAATATTTTCCAAAAATAAGTTGCAAACTGGAATATTTGAGATGAGGTTATTACAGCCTTGAATAGGTCAATAATTCATAACACTGATTTTGATGCAAAAAGAATTAATTAAAACAGAGTTAAATTGGAAACATTAGCACAAGGTAATAGAAAATACAAAACATCACCTTCATCTGAACACAAACAGCAGAACAACAATTTTCCTGAACAGCTGAATTTTAGAACTTATAGCATGAGCCACAGATCATTGCCATGTGCATTTTGCATGCATGTCCTCCACAGTTGTTACTGGTCCTGTACCCTTCTGCATTGCTTATGCTTTCTGTAGGGCCCTGACTGTGGCTGCTGTTGCTCCTCCTCTTCCTCCTCCTGACCTTCAACCTGACTCTGAGCTTGTAGGACCAGGCCAGCTGTGGTTGGTTTTCTGGGTAAACGGCCCCTCTTTGCCGTTGCTGGGGCAATGAGAGCTCTCCATTGTGTTCCATGAAGAGATGCCACCTGTAGCACTTGCCACTGGTCCATCTGGGGTCCACAGAAGTAAACAGGACGTATGCATTGTAGCACGACACTTTCATCATATGACAGAACAAGGACAAGGGCCACCTGCATGACCTCTGACGGCAGGAGTAGGTGGCACAAACCTGCAAAAAAATAAATAACAGAACATCAGATGACAAAGACATTTATAAACATCCTTTTATGATTTTGACAAAGACAAAAAATATGAATAGTCATCACTAGTGAGACTCTCATCCGGGTCCGACTGCATGACTGCTTCTCAGGCTTCTTGTATAGTAAATCTTCTTTCATGGCTGCTGGTTTAAAAATGAACAGCAAGACTCAGCTGCAAACTTATCTTGCAGACTTCAAACATGCACCGTGAAAAAAAATACTAATTTTTCACACGTCCAGTGGAAGAAGAGAAGAGCTGGAAAGGCTCTCTGATGTTGGCTGTGTGGCAGAGCATGTTTTTACACCTGCTGGAGGCCCTCTTTAGATCAACATAAAAAAAAAAAAAACAGAGGCCATTAGGCCTTTGATGATGAGAAGTTTACACACAGGCACACATGAACACACACAACATATTCTCAACCACATTCACACCACTCTTCTGTGTCAATCCCAACTCACCAAGATCATTTTCATTGTATTTAAGTTGTTTATTGGCAGAGTAAATGTATAGATCTGTATTAAAATTTAATGTGATTGATCTCTGGCTAGAACTAGTGGTTTAGGGGGATCACACTTAAAACTAATTTGCCTTGTATTTTAAAGGGACATTCATAGATGGTAGTCAATGGGACCCAAAAGGGTCCCAGGAGTGGGACTGTATAGTCGATGTGAATCTCCAATTTCTAATAATTTTGCAATAGCAGACATAATGTCACTTAAAAATAAAAAATGTTAAAAACTATGTCGCCAGATTTCAGCCCATTAACATTAAAACTGACCAGTCGAATATTGAAAAAAAGAAAATGCTTAAAAGACCATTTTGGGTACCAAATTGCCTCAAGGGTTAAAAAAGAGGAAATGACACCACTGTGGGATTTTATTCTCCTGTACATAAGGGAGCAGCTTTCTGCTACAGAGCATTACTTTTCCTCATTAAAACACAACTTACCATTGACATCACTGATACAATTTGATGAAATTGCTGTTCCTTTTTTTGACTTACAGAAATATTGTGTGTTATATTACCTCTGTTATAAATACTACTAGTTTTCTGTATATTCAATAATAATTCATTATTATATCCTATCTTTTAACACTTGCAATATATATTATATTATATTATATTATATTATATTATATTATACAGAAGTTTTGTCTCCTGGTGCTGGGGATACCTGGGCAAACACTTCAGGGTCATCATTCCTTCGTGTGTTGTATGCTGGATACACCAGGAGTTTCCTGATCCTGCTGGGCAGTATGTTGGCTCCCGCCCGCCCCTTGACTGAAGCGCGACATGTGTCCTGCAATAATGTCCTCCTTGGTCTGCCTCTCATACTGTGAACACAGATCCTCAGGGATGGAGATCCTTTTGAGTTCTTCCACAAAGATGGTGGGGTTCTCAAACACCTCTTCTTCAAAGACCAGGTTCATGAGGTCCCTCACGTGTGCTTTAAACGAAAATTGTTGATATGTATATATTGTCATGAATATTTAAGTTAAGTACTTGTATACTTTCTTTTACACTTTTATTCTAATTCATAATAAATCATCTTTATACTTACTGAATGTTGGTTCGGTCTTGATGGGCTTTGCTGTAGCTTTTCCCTTTTTGGACTTGGAAAATTCAATCCTATACATTGGATTTCCCTCTGCAGTTGTTGCCTGTTCACGCTCTGCATTTTCATTAGAATGCATTACAACCAGGTACAGCCTAAAAAAGGTGATTCGCTGGTCTGGCTCCAAGTATCCCTGCAGGAGCCTTGATCAGTGTTGATGAAAGTGGAAAAAACCTGTGTCTTGAGCAGCTGTCTCTGTGCCAACACTGACACAGGTAGCTGCAGCCTGAATACCTAATAAAAGACAGAAAAAGAATAAATGTCATCCTGCAGTCATATGATATATAGTAGAGTAACATACTTTTCTACAGTTTCATATATTAGTAATTAATCAGGCACTAGAGAAATGAATGTTATGACGTATTTATAACTAATACCTTTTACTTCTCACATGCTCTTTCAAAGTTCGCTGTGACAACTGGGTCCCAACAGATACTGCAGGGATGCTAGATGAAAACTGTGCTCCAAAAGACTCAGTTTCACTGGCAGTTTGTGATTCAACACTGACTCCTTGGGGAGCACTGACAGCAGGGGTTTGTTGGGATGTACTCTAATAAAAAAAAAAAGACAAAGAAAGAAAGAAAGAAAAAACATTGTCTTTAGTATTACAGAAAATTATTGAAGAATCCCCCACCAACAAAAGAACATTGCCAGTAGAGATTTTTTTTTTTTTTTAATTTCATCGCTTTTATTAACTACATTTTTCTGTATTTAGAAGACAAAGGCAATAATTTTCAGGGCGTGATCGTCAAACAAGGGCCAGTTAGCCTCTGCGGCTCACTCCCCACAGAATGCTTTTATTTATCGCTGATGTTTAAGCACAGTCATGCGCATCTCCTTGAATACAGATGAGTTTTTAAGTAGAAAAAAGCCCACATTAGTTATGTGATTACACACAACAGCAAGTCAAACCGCTAACAATAGCTTCCCATTACTTCCAGCAGCTGAGGGGGGTGTGCAGACCTTTTCAAAGACATAATCTTCATAATTAAGGTAAATCCTTAAGACACCGAGTGACTTACATTTATTCAGCGAGCGTCTCTGTCTTTTTTCTTTTCTATTTAATTTCATGAGATGAGAGAAGCCGGATACTCCATATAGGATGATGTGGCTGTTTGTGGTTGGCTGAGAGATGTGAACTCTTTAGTTATGACAAACGTCTCTGATCTGACATCAGATGTGACGGGACAATTAATATAGATACAAATGTATATGCTGGTTCAGACGGTTACATTAAATAGTGGTTGTTGTGATTGTTTATTGCATTGAAATGTGCCTGACACTGTGGACACCTGCCTGTGAGGTTTTGGTGACGTGTGCGCCTGTCAGCCAAATTACCACTGCCCCAAGTTCGCCTCGCCTGCGCCGAAAATAGACCAGGTTGGAGCTGGCGGGCTTTCAGCGCACCTTCCGAGCGGTTTTTTGGCACGAAATTGTCACTACACCAAGCTGAATCTGTCGACAACTCCCCCTGGTACGCCGTCACACCCATCTCGGCGCAGCTGGTCTACCAAATTGCCAAATTGGCTGCGCACGGCGGTGCGCCGGACGAAATTACCACTGCGCGGGGTGCGCCAGGCTGCGTCATCCTGCGCCACCCTGAGTTGCGCCAGGAAATTAGAGCCCAGTGTCTGTGCCCTAGCATATGCTGATGACGTGACAGTCATAATTAAAAATCAAGAAGAATTGGATATATTAAACTCCCACCTCGCACATTATGAAATGGCCTCAGGTGCTAAACTCAATCAACACAAAACTGAAGCTGTATGGATTGGCATGATTGAAAACCAAACCAATATCAATTTAAAAGTAAGTGAAGAAATTAAGGTGCTGGGTGTTCTTTTAAATAATAATGATTGCAGTTTATTAAATTGGAACAAAAAAATTAATGAAATTAATGAAGAGGTCAAAAAATGGGAAAATAAAAACACCAGTTATAAATGTCGTATAAATATAATTAAAACCCACGTTATATCTAAACTCTTGTTCATCTCCACTGTTTTCCCCCCACCACCTAAAATAATTGTTGCTCTAAATAAATTGTATGTTAAACTCTTTTTGGGCACTAATAGAGAAGCTACAAAGAGAAAACTAATATACAAAGACAAACAAGAAGGTGGTCTAGGCGCACCGGACTTAAACATAATTTTAAAGATACCTTTTATCAAAAATATACAAAATGCTCTGTGTAGAAAAGCAGACTGGATAAGTGGAGATCAAACACAGTGGGAAAATTTTAAAAGGAAGAAGTCGTGGGAAGGTTCCATGTTATAAATTAATTTTTGGAGACTTTACATCGAAATATAAACATCTGAACATCAATTGGAGTGGATTTTCAACTAAACAAATTTATACAATTTTAAAGAATCACATTAATGGAGGCCCTGTTGTATACAAAAATGTGCCTCAGACAGAAAATCAAAGAATTATAAAAAACTTACAAGAAAAAATTGTTTCTGAAAATCTTAGAGATACAGCTTGGCTTATAGCTGTAAACAGATTACCTGTGAGAGCGATAGTGAAATGGAGCTGTTTTGTAAAAACTAAAAATGTCCCATATATAATTGTGACAAAGATGAGACACTTGAACATATATTGCTCCATTGTAGACGAACAAAACAGGTAAGGGAAAAAATGTTTAATGTGGGTTTTAATGTTGTCAATAATTTTAAAGCTGTAATGTATAGTTTATTTTGTGAATCCTTACCAGACAACACAAGGCAATTGTTTTGGTTAGTGATGTGTGTAATAAACACCCACATTTGGAAAACGAGGGCCAAAATAGTACTGCATCAAAATATGATTGATAGTGAGTCTGTGTTTAAAAAACATTGTCCGCTCTCTTAGGAGGATTAAAACCTTGGATAAAAAGGCAAAAGCCCTCTGCCCTGGGACCTTTTGCAGATCTAACCACTTACCCTAACATTGTTGTTAGAGGTAAGGTTGGTAAGGTAAAGAAATGGTTTGTAATTGCACTGGAAATGATATATATATATATATATATATATATATATATATTTGTGTTTCAACAATAACAATTTTAAATGATTTCTACTAATAAAATTTCTTGTTTTCCTTTTTACTTCCCCCTCTCCCCTCCCCCTCAAAAAAAACAAACAAACAAAAAAAATAAGCAATACAGCCAAGACTATGACGACAAAAGCCCACATACACTCGAGAGTGAGAAAGTACTTTATAAAAAAAACCAAAAAAAAAACAAAAGTGTGGCAGATCGGAGTCTTGAGCGAAAAAAGAAGAAGAAAATAAAAAAAAAAAGCAAGGGAGGCATTTAGATTTTCTCCTTAAACCTCCAGACAGTTACTTACCTTTCTTTCTGCCGCTATGGCTCTCCTGAGACCTCCAACCTATGCCACGAAGTTCAGGACTTTATGGGTAAGGTTGAAATATGCTGGTGGTGGTGATACCCCTTCACAGGAGGAAGTGGCTGAGACAATGCTCTTTAACACTGCTTGGATTTGTCCTAGAGACATACACTCGTTCATCTTGCTACCCAGCAAGAAGGAGTATGAATTGATTTTTTGCCAGGAAGCACCTCTGCACAGGTTTGAGATTGTATCTAGAAAAACGAATGACCCTGTTTGGAAGAAGTGGATAATTGAATCCCCCATTGAAGCTTAAGTTCTGAATGTTGTGATTAAGTTCTGGATGGGAAAAATACCGGATGAGGACATAGAGCTGTACCTGAAAAGATATGGAGTCATTACACAGCCTCCCATGAAACCATTGGATAAGTACGGTATATAGTATGGCATTCGTAAGTACAAAATCAAACTCTATAAAGACGGCAACGGTCATCTCATACATCTACCCAATACCATCTCCCTTGGCCCTTACAATGGTAGAATCACTTACCAGGGTCAGGAGGCAAGGTGCTTTATCTGTAAATCTCAAGATCACCAAGTAAGGGACTGTGATTCAATTAAGTGCTGGCGATGTGACCATCTTGGTCACAAAGCCAACCAATGTAAGGGAGAGCCTGTGCTCTCTGTGTGGGCTAAACGGCCACATGTCCCCTGTCATATGCAAACATGACACGGAGCGCAAAAATCAATCAAGATCAGGCCCCTGCTCCACTTCAACAGTCCTCTGTAGCAGCTACCCAGTCTGCCTCTCAGGCTATCCCCGCCCCACCTCTGCATGACCATCCAGCAGCTCCCCCGCAGCCCCAACATCTCCCCCCTCAGGACACAGATCAGCCCACCTCTGTTCAGGCAGGCAGGCTGTCTGACACGGAGGAGCCTCCGTCAACTGACCTGCAGGATATTGAGGAAGCCTATCCAGATCCCTGCAGCCCCTCCACTCTTCCACCTCTCCCCGACAGCAGCAGCGGAGAGGAGCTCGGAGGAGACGACGTAAATGAAAACAACGAAGAAGACGAGGAAGAAGATGATGAGAACGTGTCTGAAAACAACTGCGAGCTCTCCAACAGAGACGGTGGGTCAGAAGAGTATCAGAGTGCCAGCGGGAGTGAGGACCTTAGCGCCTCTGCCACACCTGGAGCCCGACGCACCAACTCCCTGCGGTCCTCCCCAGTTGAGGCGGCGAGCCGGCGGTCCTCCTCCCCCAGGGTCCCTCAACTCTTCCCTTGGAACTCCTGCCTGAAGACCACGGACCTACAAATAGGAGAAAAAGTACTGCAGTATTTGCTGAATACAAAAGTAAGAAAAGGATGAATTTAAAACCAAGTCCAAAATAATCAATAATAGCTTCTAATGAGTTCTGTAAATGTCGGCTCTTTTAATTTAAGAGGAATAAAATCAATCAATTTTAGATCTCTTAAGTTAAATTATCTTTTAAACTGCCATATTGACATTCTCTGTCTTCAAGAGCTAAGACTTACTCAGAACAAGGAAGTAGAAGATATATATAAACGTTGGACTAAAGGACCATCCTGCATCTCAATAGGAGAAAGCTCTGCTGATGGTGTTGGCATATTTTTCTATTCTAATGCAAACATCATCAAAAGAAGAGACTTAATACCAGGCAGGCTCCTGATGATTGATTGCTTTTACAAAAATCAAAAATTTAGAATTATCAGACAGAGCATGCAAACTGAATATTTTTTAAAAAGTTGAAAGTCTTATTAATGTAGGTTTTACTATCATCCTTTGCAGTGATTATAACACAGTCACTCATGCAAATGATAGGATTGCTGGTTCAAAATTTAAATTGACAAGTGAAGGTAAATTATTAGAAGATATTTGTAGAAAAGCCTCCTTAAAAGATACCTGTAGATCCCCCCCATCCTTTTGAAATAGGATTTACCAGATATGATAGTAAAAAAAAACAAGAATAGATAGAATATATACATCTTCTCAAATAAAACCAGTAAAATATAACACAGTATTAACTTAATTTTCAGATCACCTGTTAGCAGAAGTTTCTCTAACAAGTATGAATAATGAAGAAAAGGGTTTCTGGAAATTAAACACAACATGCCTAAAAAAAAATCCTGATATTATGAAAGAACTAGAAACAGAAACTAGGAAAATCCTTGACTTAAGGGTATTGGTAAAAGATGACATTGAACTGTGGGAACTATTAAAATTCAGAATTAAAGATTTCTTTCAATTTAAGTGTAGAGAGTTAAATAAATTAAAAATATTGAATATAATAAAGTAAAAAAATATATTGAACTAAAATGTAATAAAAAAAGATCGGAACTAGAAGATAATGCAAGAATTAAAAGAGAGGATAGATACAATAAATAATGAATTATTATTTAATATACAAAAAAATAGTAACGATAACAGAGGGAATCTATCATACAGCATTTCAGATACTCAACAAAAAAGAACAGGCAATTTTATTGAATGCATGAGAGACATCACAGGTAATGTTTGTTTTAGTGAGAAGGAGAAGAGACTCGCTGTAGCCGAAAAATGCTCCCTTATGTATGGGAGGATAGACTGCTGCAGGGAGCTCTCTTCCTCCTTTTTAGATAGTATTTCACCTTTTGAATCTTCAGTGTTTTCAGACTTGTTGGGAGACGTGAGGAGGGACGAGGTCACCACGGCCATCGGTCAAGTCAATGAGGGTAAGTCCCCTGGTCCAGATGGACTCACACCCGAGTTTTATCGGATGGCGGGTGGTGCCGTGTTTGACCTCCTCGTCTCTGTTTTTAATACGGGCATTAAAAATTGAATGCTAGGGGAATCATTTTATGAAGGAATAATGTGTTTTATTTATAAAAAAGGAGAAAAATGTGACCTAAACAATTATCGTCAAATAACAATCATGAATTGTGATTACAAAATTTTTGTAAAAGTCATAAGGAACAGATTAAACAATGTACTGGACTATATTATTGAAAAAGAACAGACCTGTGCTATAAAAGGAAGGTTTATGTGGGACAACATTTGTTCCCTACGGGAAATTCTATATAGTCAAAATACAGATGATTATATATTAGGTTTAGATCAGGAAAAAGCCTTTGACTATATATCTCATGACTATATGTGGGAAGTCATGGATAAATATGGGTTCCCACATGCATTCACTGAAATGATTAAACTGCTGTACATAAAATCAAGAATTCAGGCGAACGTAAATGGTGTTTTGACAGATCCCTTTAACATATCACGTGGAGTAAAGCGGGACTGCCCTTTGAGTGCAGCTCTATACATTTTAGCTATCAGCCCCTTAATCAAAAAAATAAACATGGACAGAAGAATAGGGGGGTCATGATAAGAGAATCATGCAGAGTAGCAGCTTTGGCATACGCTGACGATGTAACTGTAATAATTAAAAACCAAACTGAACTAGATATATTAAAATCACATCTTGCTCAATATGAACAGGCTTCTGGGGCCAAACTAAATCAAGATAAAACAGAAGCTGTTTGGATTGGAAAAAAAAGAAAATCAGACAAAGATCAAGGTAAAAATAAAGAATGAAATTAAAGTCCTAGGAATAATGTTAAATAATGAAGACAGTTTCTTATTAAATTGGAATAAAAAAGTAGAAGACATTAAAGAAGAAGTAAAAAAAAATGGAACAAAAACACCAAATACAAATGCCGAATAAATATAATTAAAAAACCCGCATAATAACAAAACTCTTATTTTTATCTACAGTGTTTCCCCCACCACCAAAAATAATCACTATTGTAAGCAAATTATGTATAAAGTTCTTATGGGGCACAAATAGGGAAGTGACAAAATGAAAGTACGCATATAAAGACAAAAAGAGTGGAGGTGTGGGACTTCCAGACTTAAACTTACTTGGTGATCTTGAGAAATATTAGTAATGCTATTAACAGAAATGCTACATGGATGAGTGGTGACAAAAGACTGTGGAGTAAACTAAAAGGGAGATCTCAATCCAATGTGCCATTTTATAAATTAATTTATGGTGATTTTATTACGAAGTATGAAAAACTGAAAATTAATTGCTACTTTAACAAATTTACAAAACATTAAATGATAATGTTAATGGAGATTTTATTAAGTATAAAAATGTTGATCCTGAAGATTACGAACAAATAACAAAAAACATTCAAGAAAAAAAAATTATCAGAGAGTATCAGAGATACAGCTTGGTTGATATCTCTCAATAGATTACCAGTAAGAGCAATAGTACAATGGAGTTGCTATGTCAAAACAAAAAATTGCCCAATAAATAATTGTAATGAAAAAGAGACTTTAGAACACTTACTTCTCTACTGCTACAGACCAAGCAAATAAGACTTTTGATGGAAAATGTGGGTTTTAATGTAGAGTCAAATTATAAATCTGTCATGTATGGCTTATTCAAAGAAACTTTCTAAGACAATACAAGAAGACTGTTTTGGCTGATTATGTGTGTGATCAACACACATATATGGAAAACAAGGGCAAAAATAGTTTTACACCAAAAAATTATAAGTGCTGAAGTAGCAATTAAAAATATTGTCTGTGTTCTCAGAAGGCTTAAATATGGACCAAAAAAAACAACAGCCCGCTGCCCTGGGACAACTTATAACTTTAGCTACTCCTCTTCCTGCCTTTTTCTCCTCTTGTTGTTTCACTCTTTTAGTACAGGTTTGTCATTTTATATAATAAGTAATTGTTTTTTTGCCGTTGTTGTTTTAAATGTGTTCTACTAACATGTCCCTCTCTTTCTTTCCCCATTTTAAAACTAACAAAGAAGAAAAAGAAAAATGAAATAGATATTAATTAAAATAAACATATAACTAAAAAGCAAGACAATGATGATAAAATAATAATAATAATAATAATAATAATAATAATAATTAACAAAAAAAACAAAAACTGGTGGTTATTCGGAGTCTTGTGAAGAAGAGAGGAAGAAAAAAAAAAAAAGCAAGGGAGGCAATTAACCTAATCCTTCGCCCCACAGACGGTTACCTATCGTCGCTATGGCTCAACTGAGACATGCTCCGTATGCCACAAAATTCGGCACCCTTTGGATAAGACTGAAATTTATTGGTAACAGTGAGACATCCTCACGGGAAGAGATAGCAGACCATTCACTGTTTAAAAGCGCATGGATCACACCACAAGACATCTTTTCATTCATTCTGCTTCCAAACAGGAAGGAGTATGAACTCCTTTTTGGTCAGAAAGCACCCATGAGCAGATTTTTGGAAATAGCTTCATCTAAAAACAAGGATCCAGTTTGGAGAAAGTGGTGTGTTGAATCATCCATGCAAAACAACGTGATTGACATAGTCGTTAAATTCTGAACGGAAAAATCCCTGACCATGATGTCGAATTATACTTGAGAAGATTTGGAGACCTGTTACAACCTGCAACAAAGCCACCTGACAAATAAGACATATGGTACGTGAGAAAATACACAACTAAAAGTGCACAAAGACAGAAAAGGAATGCCTCGTCTAATACCTAACACCTCCCTCAGCCCATACAGTGGCCGTATTATTTATCAGGGACAAGAGGCGAGGTGTTTCATATGTCAGTCTGCTGATCATCAAGTTAAGGACTGCTCCTCCATTAAATGCTGGAAATGTGGATCTTTGGGTCACAAGGCTAATATGTGCAAAAATGAGAGCATCTGTTCTCTCTGTGGACAACTCGGTCACATCTTTTTCGCCTGCTCTGCGTCTTATGTCAATAAAACAAAGAATCTTTCATCCATGATTACCCGAGCCCCGGATCTACATGCCCTTCGACCCCCCCGTGCAGCTACCCAGACTGATCTGTGGGATAAGCCCGCTCCAATCACGTCTGATATCCCAGCAATCAAACAGTTTTAGAACTCTGAAATTAAATTATCTTTTAAATTCAAACCTGGACATCTTATGTCTCCAAGAGCTTAGACTGACATTTAACATGGAAGTAGAAGACGTCTATAAACGTTGGATTAGAGGACCAGCAGTCATAACAATTGGAGAAAGCCCTGCTGATGGTGTCGGGATACTGTTCTATTCCGATGCCACCATCACTAAACGCAGAGACATCTTGAGATGTCATAGACTGTTTTTATAGAAATAAAAACTGAGAATTATTTATGTATATACTGCCCCGACAAGGGCCAGTAAATTACAAATATTTAGGAAAATTGAAGGGTTAATTAGTGTGGGGTGTGGTGTAATTCCATGTGGCGATTTTAACACCGTTATAGAAGCAAGTGATAGAATTGCTGCAACTAGCTTCAATCTATCAAGAGAAGGCAAGGTACTTGATGAAATATGTAAAAATGCCACTCTGATAGATACATTCAAATACCTTAACCCTCATAACATAGGATATACCAGATATGATAGAACTACAAAAACCAGAATAGATAGGATTTATGTATCATCACAGACAAAACCATTAAATTATCAAACCACTCTTACTCAGTTCTCTGACCACCTATTAGTCAAAGCATCAATTTTATGTAATTATAATGATAAAAAGGGCTTTTGGAAATTATATATAACATGCTTAAAAGATATAGATTTAACACAAGAACTAAAAATTGAAATAGGCAAAATAATAATAGATTTGAGGGTTTTGGTAAATAATGATATTGAACTGTGAGAGCTATTAAAATATAGGATTAAAGATTTTTTTTAAATTTAAAATTAGACAATTAAATAAAATAAACATTAATTATAATAATAAAATGATCAAATATATAGCATTTAAATGTAATAAAACAGAACAGAAATAGAAGATAATCTAATGCAAGAATTAAAGGAAAAAATAGATATAATAAATGACGAATTATTGTTTAATATTCATAGGTTAAGTGGTAACGATAATCGTGGTAGTTACTCCTATAGTATTTCTAATGGTCAAAAGGAAAAAAGCAGCAATTTTATTAGATGCATTAAGGATGTAAGAGGTAAGTTTTGTTTTGAGGAGGATGAGAAGCGACAGGCGATTGCTGAAAGTTACTCCCTTGAGTGTGGGAGTCTAAATTTCGGCAACAATGTCGCCTCAGCCTTCTTAAATGAAATAACGCCTTTCCACACTTCCTTTCATAGTGCGTTTGTGGGGGAGGTGAGGAGGGAAGAAGTCACAACTGCCATACAACAGCTCAACGTGTGTAAGTCCCCTGGACCAGACGGTCACCCGACAGAATTTTATCAGGTAGCTTGTGAGGATATTGCTGACCTTCTGGTTTCGGTTTTTAACACTGGTATTAAAAATTGAATTTTATGTGAGTCTTTTTATAATGGAGTTATAAATCTCATTTATAAAAAAGGAGAGAGAAATGACCTAGACAACTACAGACAGATAACTATAATGAATACGGACTATAAAATTATAGCCAAAATAATTATGAATCAACTAAACAATGTCCTAGCACAAATTATTGATAAAGAACAAACCTGTGCCATCAAAGGCAGATACATGTGGGATAATATTTGTTCTTTCAGAGAGTTAATAAATAATGAAACTAAAGACTTTTATATAATTAGTTTGGACCAAAAAAAAGCATTTGATTACTTGTCCCATGATTACTTATGGGCAGTAATGGACGTTTAGGGGTTCCCAACCTCTTCTATTAAAATGATAAAAATGTTATTGTGAGGAGTCCTCCTCCTCTGCCCTGCTTTCCCTCCTCCCTTCCTGTTTTCTCCTGCTGCTCCTGAGTAGATGTGGTTTCTCCGCTCTCTACCTGCACACCTGACTTTGATCACCTCATCACTCCTGCACTACTTAAGCCGGCTCTGGACATGACTACAGCGTCGGTGGATTTCCGCTACTATCGTGGTTTGTGCCCAGCGATCATTTTTCTCTCTGCCTTTGCAGACTACTGGCGCTAAGCCTTATTTTCCTCCTCCCTGTTTGGGAGTTATTTTTCTTCGTTGGTGTTTTTTGTGGTGACTCTGTGAATCTTACCTGTTCCTCTGCTCCTCTCTCCACAGTGTCTGCCACGAGCCCTCACCACCGCTGCATCGTATATCACTCACCTGTGTCACTGGAGTCCCTCACTGGCACGAAGATTCCCCTCATTCACTGCTACTTTGTGTGTCATTAATCAAATCACTGTAAATGTGCTACCAGCCTCCTTCCTTGAGCTTTTGGGTCCAACAACAAAAGTAGAGAGGATCATATCCTAACAGTTATATTTTAAATCATGTGTAAAGGTAAATGCAAATGGAATTCCTACTAACCCAATCCAAATAATCCGGGGCATTAAGCAAGGCTGTCCCTTAGCGTACGCCAATGACATCACAGTCATTATTAAAAACCAAACTGAATTAAATATTTTAAACTTGCACCTAGCACATTATGAAAAGGTTTCAGGAGCGAAATTAAATCGAAATGAAACTGAAGCTATATGGATTGGCAATAATCAAAACCAACCAAACACTAGCCTAAAAGTAAGTCAGGAAATTGAAGTGCTTGGTGTGTTCTTTAATAATGATGACTGTTGTGTGTTAAATTGGGACAAAAAAAAATCGAAATTAAAGAGGAAGTCAAGAAATGGGAAAACAAAAACACCACTTATAAATGCGGAATAAACTTAATTAAAACCCAGATCATATCCAAATTATTATTTTTATCCACAGTGTTTCCCCCACCACCCAAAGTATTAGTAATACTAAACAAACTGTGTGTTAAAATGATTTGGGGAACAGACAGGGAGGCCACTAAAAGACTAATATTATACAAGGGGAAAAGAAGGTGGTCTAGCTGCACCTGACTTAAGCATTTTCAAAAAATAAAGAATATAAAAGATAAAATTTTATTAGAGAAACTCAGAGATACAGCCTGGCTGATCTCGGCCAACAGACTTAAGAGCAATAGGCAAGTGGAGTTGTTTTGTTAAAACAAAGAAATGCCCCATGATCAACTGTGACGAAGATGAAACACTAGAACACCGGCTACTTCATTGCTACAGGACAAAGAAGGAAAATGTTGGATGAGGATTTTAATGTAATCAATAATTACAGGTCTGTTATGTTTGTTTTGTTCCAAGAATCCTTTCCAGATAAAAGGAGACACATGTTCTGGTTGGTGATGTGTGTTATTAACACACATAATTAGAAAACACGAGCAAAATCAGTTATCAACCAAAAAGTGATCAACCGTGACTCGGTCTCTAAAAATATTGTCTGTTTCCTTAGGAGGAGGAAAACAATGAATTCGAAGAGCCAAAGCCCCCTACCCTGGGATATTTTAAGAAAATAATGATTACTCTAACACTGTTGTTAGAGCAGAGGTTGGTAACATATCTCTTAAAGCAGCACTGCAGATCTTTTGAGCCTTCAAATATTCTCTCCAAAGTCTATTCAGTGGAGCTCGGCGCTGTAACAGAGAGAATGGCCCACCTCCCTTCCCCCCACAGCGCTTCCCTGCTCTGTTTAGGGGCTATGTAACTTTTGCTCCCGTGACGGGGAAACATATCGCGAGCGGCTGGGAGAAGTGCAAACTGCTTTACGGCACTACGCGAGATTTGGCTTCCAGCTAAAGAAGCCAGTGTTTTGCATATAATAGTAGCAGCCAAGGCATCCGCAAAGCGTGTGAGGAGGACTCTTTCTCCAGATTCAAAGGCCAAAAAGAGACTATCGGACAACGCAAGGAACAAAACTAGAATTAACACTGGAGCCCACTTTGCTCGGTGGTTAGAGCGTTGGGAGATGTAAAATTGCAAGACGGACGCCGAGCTTGCAAAGTTACTGCTGGAGAGGTAAGTTATGTTTTCGTCGGATTTCGCGCCCCCCCCCCTTTCAACACTTGGTTTCAGTCGGTGGTTGCTCCGTAGCATTGCATGCTTTGTGTAACTTGGCGGACGTTGTTTTGTCACTAAATGCTACCAGCGGTTATTTGCCGGCGAGTTTCTCAGATTGCTGGAGATACTCATGGTGCCGTGACGCTCGGTCATTCACTGTTTTACTATTTCTTCTATGTCTTCGGACGTCCTGTCGACTCACTTCTCCCGGCTCTGTATGTCAACAAATGCACGTTGCTGTGAGGCGCTGCGTTACGACAGTGCAATTACACCCAACGACCAGAGAGGCCCCTCGAGAGCAGAAAAACCTGAGTCTTACATAGTGGGGCTTTAATGTGTCACTTATTTTCTCTTGCATTTTCATGTTGTTTATTCTCTTTTCTTATCTAACATACGTTATTATTGTCTATTTTAAATAAACTGAGCCAATAAAATTTCTTGTTTTATCCCCAAAATATAAATATATTTAAAATCAATGTGTATGTATATAGGCGTATGCGTATGTCTATGCATATGTGAATGGGCATGTATGCGTGGACATGTATACATATATGTATATACATTACAAGACGATGACAATAATAATCCACTGCCACTCTCTTGGGTGGTAAAGTACTTTAAAAAAAATGATAGCATAAAAAATATATAAGTACTGTGTGGTTAATCGGAGTCTTGAGAAGACAAAAAAAAAAAATTTAGCAAGGGAGGCAATTTGTCCAAATCCTTTCCCCTACAGACAGTTGCTCTTCGCACGATGGCTCAACTTCGACCTGCGTCTTACTCCACGAAGTTTGGAACTCTATGGGTAAGACTCAAATATACTGGTGATGGAGAAACACCTTCAAGAGAGGAAGTAGCAGAACAAATGCTATTTAAAACCACTTGGATCTGTGCTCAGGATATTTACTCTTTCATCCTTTTGCCAAACAGAAAAAGAGTATGAATGCATTTTTTATCAAGAGGCACCCCTAAGGAGGTTTTTGGGAATAGCTTCCACTAAATCCAGAGACCCTATTTGGAAGGATTAGATAATGGAATCTGCCATAGCAGCTGATGTATTAACATCGTGGTAAAGTTCTGGACAGGGAAATTTCCCGACCATGACATAGAACTTTATTTAAAACGTTTTGGCGACATACTCCAACCAACAATAAAACCACTTGACAAAAAAAATTTAAGATGAAGCTTCACAAGGACTGCAATGGGCACTCCCTCCAAATTCCGAACACCATCTCACTTGGTCCATATAATGGCCAGATTATTTATCAAGGACAGGAGGCAAGGTGCTTCATATGTCAGACAGCTGAACATCAGGTGAAAGACTGTACCACCTTCAAATGTTGGAGATGTGGACAGTTGGGCCATAAAGCAAATTAATGTAAAAACTAAAGCCTTCGTTCACTTTGTGGACAAAACAGCCACAGTTTTTTCTCAGGTCCTATGCAAATAAGACAAAGAGCGCTAAAACCAGCAATACTCAAACACAGATACCGGCTCTTGCCAATGCCCAACCCCTTCAAGCAGCTCCTCAGTCTGCCCCTCAAGGGAATGCTGCTCCACCTCTGACTGATCAGGCAACCACACCGTACCCACAGCCTTCGACCCTGCAGGGCCTTGTTCAGATACCTTTTACTCAAGCAGTCTGACTCCGAGGAGCCCCCACCTACGGACCTGCAGGATTAAGAGGAGATACACCAGGATCCCGACTGTTCTCCAGCTCCTTCGTCTCTTCCGCCTCTCCCTGACAGTAGCAGTGGGGAGGAGCATGAAGGAGACAATGACGACATAAGAGAAAAAACAGAAGATGAAAACGAGGACGAGAACGAGAATGATGGTGAGTCTTATGACAGCGACGGCGGATCAGAAAACTACCAGAGCGCGAGTGAGAGTGAAGATTTCAGGCCACCTATCGCACCCAGAGGACAACATACCAGCCCCAGGCGGTCCACCCCAGCTGAGACATAGAGTCTGCAGTCTTCTTCCCCCGGCTCTACTCTGCCTTCCCTCCAAGAGCTCCTACCAGATGTCCATGGCTTTTTGAACAGGAGGAAAACGGCCAGCGGCCTTTGCAGGTTATAAAAAAAGAAGAAAATGAATCTTAGAGTTAGTCCAAAATGAGCATCATCTCCTTATAAATGTGTTCTGTAAATGTTGGTTCTTTCAATGTAAGAGGGATAAAATCGGACAGTCTTAGAACCCTTTAATTAAATTATCTTTTAAATGCTAACCTAGACATTTTATGTCTACAAGAACTCAGGCTGACGCAGAACACAGAGGTAGAGGATGTTCATAGGTGCTGGACTACAGGACCATCGATAATATCTATCGGAGACAGTACTGCGGTTGGTGTTGGGATATTTTTTTATTCTGACGCCAGCATCACCAAACGACATGACATCATACCTGGCAGACTTTTAATGATATAAGAATTATAAATGTATATACTGCTCCTACCAGAACAAGTAAATTACATATATTTAAAAAAAAATGGAGGGATTAATTAATGTGGGTTTTAACATTATTTTATGTGGTGATTTTAACACCATCACTCATGCAAGGGATAGAATTGCTGCCACAAGTTTTAAATTATCTAGTGAAGGTAAATTATTAGATGAGATTTGTAATAAAGCACAATTAATTGATACTTTTAGATACCTCAATCCTCATAGTATAGGTTATACAAGATACAATAGTAATACAAAAACTAGAATAGATAGGATTTATACATCACATCAAATAAAATCAATAAAATATAATACCATATTTACCAATCTGATCATCTATTACTTAAAGCTTCTGTAATATGTAATATTCAGGATAAAAAGGGCTTTTGGAAATTAAACCTAACATGTTTAAAAAAATATATATATATAATACAAGAACTATAAATAGAAATCATAATATAATAGTAAAAATTGATTTGAGGGTTCTGGTAAATAGTGACATAGATCTGTGGGAGTTACTAAAATATAGAATTAAAGATTTATTTAAATTTCAATGTAGAGAATAACATAAAATAAAAAATATAGAATATAATGTTAAAATAAAAAATACATTGAACATAAGTGTAATAAAATAGAACGAAAGATAATTTATTGCAAGATTTAAAAGAAAGAATAGAAATAATGAATAATGAGCTAATATTTAATATTCAAAAGATAAGTGGTAATGATAATCTGCTCCCTTGAGTACAGGAGTTTGAGTTTCAACAATGACGTCACTTCCGCTTAGGATGGCGGCGCCCGTGTCGGCTGCGGCTGCTATGGCTCCTGACGCTGAAGCGAGTAAAGTTAACACTTTTACTGTTTCAAGCAAACGCAGAGACGTTAGGATAAGCTATAACCGTCAGGTTATGCTATACCTACAGGCAGGGAAAGATTCGGTAACGATCGACGGAGAAATCCGTAAGTTACTTGAATCACACACGGACTACTTCGCTCGCGAACCAGCGAGACCCGCACTGCAGGGGAGCCATCACCAACGGCTGCCCGTCTCAGAGGGAGACGAAGCCGGCGAGAGAGGAAACAGAAGCACAGCACTCGCGGGGGAGCTAGTGCTAAGCTACGAGCTAACCCTCACAGAAAGCCGCTACCATCGATCCTGCTGGCCAATGTACGCTCCTTAGAGAACAAACTGGACTATCTCAGACTGGAATTAACATCCCGGAGGGAGATTAAAGACTGCTGTGCACTGATATTTACAGAAACGTGGCTGAACCAGACCGTTCCGGACACCGCCATTCAGATGGAAGGGCTAACAACACTCCGAGCGGACCGGAGCAGCGCACTTAGCGGTAAATCTCGGGGCGGAGGGGTGTGTGTGTATATCAACAACAACTGGTGTACAAATCCCACAGTAGTCTCTAGTCACTGCTCACCAGATATCGAGTTCCTGACCGTTAGATGCCGTCCATTCTACATACCGAGAGAGTTTACTGTTGTTATACTCATGGCAGTATACATCCCCCCCAGTGCAGACACAAAGGAGGCTCTGAACACTTTACACCGCTCTGTCAGTGTCATGCAGTCAGCACACCCGGAGGGAGTTTTTATCATTGCTGGAGACTTTAATCAGGCCAACATGAGGAAGTTCTCCCTCATTTTTACCAACATGTAAACTTTGCAACTCGAGGTCTTAACACACTGGACCATGTTTACACCAACATCAAGGAGGCTTTCAAAGCAGTCCCCCGCCCCCACCTTGGTTCCTCTGACCATACCTCAGTGCTTCTCATCCCATCCTACAAACCTGTTCTCACAAGAACAAAGACTATTGTTAAGCAAATTACGACCTGGCCAGAGGGGGCAATGGATGCACTACAGGACTGTTTTGAATGTACTGAATGGTCTGTGTTTAGAGAAGCAGCCTCTGAGAAGCAATCAGTGAACATTGAGGAGTATGCTGAGGCCGTAACTGGATACATGCAAAAGTGCATTGAGGATGTCTGTGCTACAAAGACCATCACTGTTCGGGCTAACCAAAAACCCTGGCTGACAGAGGAGGTGCGTGTCATGTTGAAAGCAAGAAACACAGCCTTCAAATCTGGGGATATGACAGCCCTCAGGTCAGCGAGAACAAACCTGAACAGAGCCATCCGGCGTGCAAAATGGGCCCACAGCCAGAAGATCCAGAGTCACTTCCAAGACTCAAGGGACACCAGACGACTGTGGCAAGGAATTAAATCAATCACGGACTTTAGGACCACTCCTCCTCCCATAAGTGAAAGTAACACAGGCTTCCTGAATGACCTCAATAACTTTTTTGGACGGTTCGATGCACTAAACAACACAACAGCAGCGAAGACACCCATCCACCAGGATGACCAGGTCCTCAGTTTGGACCCAGCAGATGTGCTCCAGACTCTGAGAAGAGTCAACCCACGGGAGGCTGCAGGTCCAGACAACATACCGGGCCGGGTCCTCAGGGAGTGTGCAGACCAGCTGGCCCATGTCCTCACAGATGTTTTCAATATCTCACTGAGCCAAGCTGTTGTGCCCTCCTGCTTCAAAAAGGCCTGCATCATACCAGTACCCAAGAAGGCCCCCATCACCTGCTTCAATGACTTTCGCCCTGTAGCACTGACTCCGACAGTGATGAAGTGCTTTGAAAAGCTGGTGAAGGACCATATCATGGACATTATACCACCATCACATGACCCCCTCCAGTTCGCTTATCGGCCTAACTGCTCCATAGAAGACGCCATCTCCTCTGCACTTCATCTGAGCCTGGAACACCTAGAGGATCAGAACACCCATGTCCGCATGTTGTTCGTAGACTTCAGCTCTGCGTTCAACACCATCATCCCCCAGCACCTGGTCAGCAAACTAGGCCCCCTAGGACTAAGTGCCCCCATGTGCAACTGGATCCTGGACTTTCTCACGGACAGACCCCAGTTCGTCCGTGTGGGAAAAAACACCTCCAGCACCATCCATCTCAGCACTGGCTCTCCACAGGGCTGTGTCCTGAGCCCACTCCTCTTCTCCCTGATGACCCATGACTGCTGTGCAAGGTTCGACACGAATCACATCATCAAGTATGCGGACGACACGACAGTGGTGGGCCTCATCCGGGACAACAGGGAGCAGGCCTACAGAGAGGAGGTAGATCATCTGGTGGACTGGTGCTGACAAAACAACCTGCTCCTGAACGTCGACAAAACCAAGGAGGTTGTTGTCGATCTCAGAAGGAAACAGCCCACCCACATTCCCCTCTCCATCGACGGCGCAGCTGTAGAAATCGTCCAGTGCACCAAGTTCCTGGGAGTGCACATCACCAACAACCTGTCCTGGTCCCAGCACACATCAGCCCTGACCAAGAAGGCTCACCAGCAGCTCCACTTCCTGCGCCGCCTAAAGAGAGCCCACCTTCATCCCTCCATCCTCACCACCTTCTACAGAGGCACTGTGGAGAGCATCCTAACCAGCTGCATCACGGTCTGGTATGAAAGCTGCAGTGCCTCGGACCGAAAGGCCCTGCAGAGGGTGGTGAAGGCAGCGTCCAAAACAATCGGTGTTACACTCCCAGCCATAGAGGACATTGCCCACAGCCGTTACCTGTCAAAAGCCAACAGGATTATAAAGGACCCAACTCACCACAACCATGGACTGTTCACCCTCCTGCCCTCAGGAAGGAGGTATCGGACTCTGCGCAGTAAAACCAGCAGGTACTGCAAAAGCTACTTCCCCACTGCCATAAGACTTCTGAACTCACAGAAACTAGCCACCCGCAATTAACCAAACTAATAACGGAAATGTAGGTGAGGGCATCTATATTTAGGTACATATGTATATAGAGTGACAGATACCTAACTGAGTGAGGTACAATGGTACATGGATGTGCTGGCATGTCTGTGCGTGTATGTGTATGTATATAGATATATATTTATATACAGTATATAGAATGGAAGAGGTAAAAGTATGTATGTATGTTATCTGTGGGTATGTGTGCCGAACTGAGTACATGTGAGTATGCATGTGAGTTTTTGAAGTTAGTATACATATGTAAATACATATATTGTCTGGACGTACAGGTCCCCGGCACTAAACTGCACTAAACTGCTCTCTATTGCACTAAACTGCAACTGCACACCTCACTTTAGAAAACCCGCTGCTACTCTGCACAAGAGGTCAGTCCTAGGACCTCAAAAAACAGAACTACCTCACTGTATATAAAAAGTCTCTGTGTATTATGTAAATATCTTTAACTTGCTGTAAGCGTCATGAGCCATATGCAACGGAATTTCGTTCACTGTGTACTGCTGGTATAAAGTTGAATGACAATAAAGAAATCTTGAATCTTCATCCTTTTTAAACGAAAAAACACCTCTTGATGTTTCCCTTTTTAGTGCACTTTTGGGTGAGGCGAGGAGAGATGAGGTTGTTACAGCCATTCAACAACTTAACGTGGGTAAGTCCCCCAGGCTTGACAGTCTTCCCACTGAGTTTTATCAGGTTGCCTGTGATAGCATAGTGGACCTCCTGACCTCAGTTTTTAATACTGGTCTTAAAAATGGTGTTTTATGTGACTCTTTTTATCATGGTGTTATGAATATTTTGTATAAAAAGGGTGAGAAATGGGACATAGAGAACTATAGACAAATCACTATAATGAATAAAGACTATAAAATATTAGCTAAGATAATAATTAATATCTTAAATGATGTTTTGGACCAAATTATTGAAAAAGAACAAACTTGTGCAATTAAAGGGAGACTGATGTGGGATAATATCTGTTCCCTCACAGAAATAATACATGATTTAAAAACAGATTGTTATATCATAGTGTAACCCGGGTGGAAAAACCCTTATTAATTCATCCTCTTTTCCCTCACAATGTAAAACATTATGTGATTGCATCGTATGTCATCACGTCACACCGTCATGAGACAGAGCGCAATCACGGTAATATGAACCAGTTGTGGCGTGCTGCCGGCAGTAGCAAGAGGAGCACGCTGGGGAAATGTTTGCTGCAGGTATGTAGTATCATTGCTCGCATAATTTAACATTCCAAAACTAAATTCAACAACTGTCAAAACGTAGGAGCCAACTATCGGAGCCACTGACTTACTTACATGCAGTCCAGGTAGTTACTAGTACTGCTATGCACTTTGGTCCTGAATGTTTGTCTATGTAATACTTGAAATTACTGTGATGAATATTTTAATATAAGAAATATTATATTATTTATTCACATTGATTTATATATCAAGATTTGATAATACTGTACAACACTGGAAGTATTGAACTTTGATATATTGCTATTTATTAAACGCAGCCTGTGTTATTTGGCTGTAGTATTTTTGAATGTTTGTGTGCACACTAGATATTTAATTGGACCCGTTTTCCATACAGGCCAGGTTGATGGTGAGCTAGGAGTCTCTCCTGGGCACAAAGCCTGAAGACTGTGCCAGGAATGAATCAGCTGAACCTCCACTGCTCTAGTCGGGCTGGTAGGAGGGTCTTTTGTGCAGCCACTCCTTTTTCTAATTTTTGCCCCCTCGCAACTCACTAACAGCCCATACACCCACTACACATATTCACCTCCCAACACTTGGACTCAACCCCCCCCCCCCCCCCCCCCCCCCCCCCCCCCCCCCCCCGCCCCCGCCCCCGCCCAACTGTTGGGCCATTGTGCTGGTGTTGCGCCTTGCCATTGCATCTTTTTTTGGGACATTAATGGATCTTATATCTTTTAATTGTATATAGTGTATTTTTTATGAATGGCCATTCGTATTTAAGTTGTAATTATATATGCTGTCAATGTTTAATGTGGTCTGTGTTTCACAATTATAACATATGGTGTCACTAGCCCAAATAATAACGGTGTAGCTATCTGTTAGTACCTAAGCTGTGCTTTAATAGGGTAGCGTGCATGTTACAATAGGTTAAGATCAAAAGAAAGCTTTGACTTTTTGTCCCATGAATATTTATGGGCAGAAATGCATGCATACGGCTTCCCAAATGAATTTATTAGAATGGTTCCACTGTTGTATTGTAGATCTATTGTGTGGGTAAAGATAAATGGTGTTTTAACGGACCCCTTCAACATCGTTAGGCAGGGACGTCCTTTAAGTGCAGTCCTTTATGTAATGGCAATTAGTTCCTTAATTAAAAATATCAATAAAGACAGACGGATAAAGGGTGCCTTCATTGGAAACTCTACAAGAATAACTGCCCTTGCTTACGCCAATGACATCACAGTTGTAATCAAACTGAATTGGAAATTCTAAATTTTCATCTCACACTTTATGAAAAGGCTTCAGGTGCTAAATTAAACCAAAACAAAACCGAAGCCGTTTGGATTGGCAAGACTCCAAACCAAACTGATATTAACATAAAGGTAAGTGAAAAAATTGAAGTGCTCGGAGTATTTTACAATAATAATGATTGCTTTTGTTATATTGGAACAAAAAAATAAACGAAATTAAAGAAGAGGTCAAAAAATGGGAAAATAAAAGCACCAATTATAAATTCCGAGTTAACATAATTAAAACCCACATTGTTTCCAAATTGTTATTTCCACCGTGTTTCCCTCATCACCAAAAATTCTTGTTGTATTAAATAAACTGTGTGTAAAACTTATATGGGGCACCAAGAAAGAGGTCACAAAGAGACACCTTATATATAAAAAAAACAAACAACAAGGTGGTCTGGCAGCACCCGATTCAAACGTATTATTAAGAATACCTTTTATCAGAAATGTACAACATGCAATAAATCGGAAAGCAGATTGAATAGGTGGTGACCAGACACTCTGGAAAAAAATTTAAGGAAGAAATCGAGGGAATGTTCCATATTATAAATTAATTTTAGGAGATCTAAAGTCAAAATATGAACACCTGAATATTGACTGGAGTGGATTTTCTACAAAGCAAATCTATACAATTCTTAATCATATTAATGGAAGTCCTGTTGTATATGAAAATGTATCTCATACAGAAAACCAAAGGATTATAAAAAATGTACAAGACAAAATTTTATCAGAAAATTTTAGAGATAAAGCTTGGCTCATTTCAGTAAACAGATTACCTGTAAGAGCAATAATTGAATGGAGTTGTTTTGTAAAAATAAAAAAATGTCCTACATATTATTGTGATGAGGATGAAACAATTAAACATTTATTAATCCATTGTGATCGTACTAAAAAGGTAAGCGAAAAAATGGGATAGTGAACACGGCATCATTTACTAAAGTGACAAGGTTTGGGTTTAGGTTAAATCCCTAGTGCAGAGTTACAACTGTCTGTACATCCACTGCCGTCCTCTCTTCTCTTCTTCGCCCGCATTCCAGGTAGATTTAAGAACTGGCGGAAAGATTCGTGTTTCGTTCTTTTTATCCCTAAAATCCACCTGTAGACAACATGGCGGGTCGTTATATTGGCCTACATGAACGCGGCCCGCGGTAATGTAAATTTTTTGAAGCTTTTTCTAACTAAATAAGAATAAAACAAAGGTTTTATGGGGATGATTGTACTCCTATTTTGACAGACCTTACATTTAAATAGAAACATTATATCCTATATTCACCGTTTCTGTTCTGCAAAATGCTGCCAAATTCTACACACTGCACCTTTAAGGCATTGAGAAGAAGCATGCATATATAATACATCACCATTATCAATCAGAGGCATGAAAGTAGCAGCAACAAGATGTTTTTTGCAGCAAAAGAAAACAAGACTTATTTCTGAAGTAAAAGCCCAGTCGCAGCCTTAGCTTCTTTACAAGCTGCTCAATATAAGGCCTAAACAACAGAGAATCATCAATCACAAACCCAAGGTATTTTTATGAAGAAACAGACTCAATCACATGACCCGGAGTTGTAACAATGGACAGCAGGTTCTGTGACTTCTGTTTCGAGTTCATGAAGGTCATCAGCTTTGTTTTTTCAGAATTAAAAGTCATCCTTTTATTAGTCCCTCATGGGAAAATTCCATTCTTTACACTCTGTTGAAACATGCTACTCAAACACAGGCTGAAATACACATGCACATGCAAACAGGTCCTATGATCATGTATATATGGAGAGATGTCAGAGTGATGGCTTGCTGCTCCTGAAGAAGCGCTACCGAGCAGTTTTTGGGGTTCAGTGCCTTGCTCAAGGGCACTTCGGCAGTGCCCAGGAAGTCAGCTGGCACCTCTCCAGCTACCAAACCAACTTCCAAACATGGTCCAGTTGGGACTTGAACCAGCCACCCTTCGGTCCCCAACCCAAGTCCCTACAGACTGAGCTACTGCCGCCCCAAACCAAACCAACTTTAGGTCCCTCAGATTTTCCTGCACATATCAAAGGCCTCCTGCAGAAGACAAAGGGCTTAACTCTGTGTGGGGGCCGAGCAAAAAATAACAGTATTGTCCACATATAAATGAAAATTAGCATTGGGAACATTATGACAGAAACTGTTAATATACAGAGTAAATAAAAGTGGTCCCAAGACTGAGCCCAGTGGAACACTGTTTCAGACCTGAAGATATCCAGAGGTTAAGCCATCAGCTTGCACACACTGAGATCTGTTTGACAAATAATTGCCAAACCAGGAGACTGATTGCTCGGACAGAGACTGATTGCACAGACCAATCCTGTGGAGTCTGTTTTTTAAAATGACATGTTCAACAGTGTCGAAGGCCTTAGACAAATCAATAAAAAGAGCTGCACAATGTTCCTTAAAATCCAAAAAGTTAATAAAATCACTGACTACTTTAAGAGCAGCTGTGGTTGTGCTGTGATATTTCCTAAAACCTGACTGATACTCTGCTAAATTCTTATTAGACGTTAAAAACTCTTTTACTTGATCACCCACAAGAGATTCTAAAATCTATGCTTAAACACACAATTTGGAAATAGGTCTGTAGTTGTTTAGCAGGGTGGGATTACCCCCTTTTAACAGGGGGAGGACAAATGCAGATTTCCAAATTACAATTTTAAAAATTAAGGCTGTAAAACATCAGGACCTGCTGGTTTATTGATATCTAAAAGTCTAAAGGTATTGTGCACCTCACTGACAGTGACTGGCCTGAAGTTAAAAAGCTCTGGCACAGCAACGTTAAAAACAGAACAGACAGAGGATTTATTTGACAGTGTTTACTGCGTCAAACAGGGATCCGGAGCTAATAAAATGCTCATTAAATAAATTCAGCATAGCTGATTTGTCTGTGATGTTTGTGCGGTTTTAACTATGCATGGGGGGAGCTCAAAACCTTTCTTATTCCCAGATATTGATTTGATTGTTTTCCAAAACAATCTTGGGTTATTTAAATTATTCAAGGTTTGACTGAGGAAAAACTCAGCTTTAACCTTTTTTTACTGCAGCAGAGCATGAGTTTCTCAGCAGTCTAAACCTCAGCCAGTCAGAGTCAAGACCAGTTTTCCTGGCTTTGGCCCATGCAACATCACGCTCCTGAAGCATGCTAGAGAGCACAGGTGTGAACCAAGGATTATCTAGTCCCTTCACCTTGTACTTTTTATAAGGAGCGTGCTTGTTTATTGTTTGTAAAAAACCTTTATAAAAATACTCTCAGGCATGTTCCACATTATCAATAACATACATTTTCACCCAGTCAAAAGAAAAAAGATCATGCAGGAAACCTTGATCAGCAAAACCCTTCATGTTACATTTAACAATGATTCGAGGCTTTGTTTTTGGTATCTTAGTGTTGCAACAACACAGTGATCACTAATGTCATTGGCAAATATAGACACAGGAGAAAACTTATATGGAACATTTGTCAGAATTTCATCACAATTTAGTTCAGATAAAAGGTTCATTAAAGTGGGGAGAGCATCACCGACAGCTGAGGGGGGTCTATAGCAACCTACCACAGTTATGTGCAGCTTATTAGAAACCTCAAGGTCAACGGTAAACAATTGAAAATGCTTGTTCAAAGATAAACTCAACAGAATCTTGACACAAAATTTTGTTTTTACGAAGATGGAAATCCCCCAACCCTACTGGGTCGATCAGTCCTGTAAACTTTGTAGCCTTCGATACAGATGTCATTATCCATGATGGATTTACTTAACCAAGTTTCTGATATAACAATTACATCCGCGTCAGTTGAGTGCGGGCAAATGCATGTCAAATGCATGTCAAGCTTAGAGATCAAACTGTGAGCATTTAAGTGAATAAAACCAAGAGTGGTCCATGCATTGACTCTGCATGAAGAGTGGTCGCCGAGGTCACCCAAGTCGCGCTTGATGTGAATGCATCTTTAGGCTGCGGTGGTGATCAGAGAAGAGAGGGGAGGGGGAGGGGCAGAGTTATTTAGTCATGTTTAGCTTTAGTTTGGGATATTCTGGGTTATTTAGTTCTTTTGGTTAATTTGTATTTATTTAGTCTTTTTGTAATGGGATGATTTAATTGTATATGGGGTAATTTGTGTAGATTTGTCACTGGAGAGGGGATAGTGAGGTGGACATGCAGGTGAGAGAAAGAGGGAGGGGGGAGCAGGTCGAGGTGCTGCTGCTCAGCTTTAAAATCAGCTCCACCTGTGTCAGTGATTGTGTGTATGTGGTTCCCTGCAGTCTGCTGCAGAGATGAGGATCATGTTGAGGACTGTTTTACATGGAAAATGGACTTATTAAAAAAACTCAGAGCTCTGAACCTGGGGCCTCATGTACAAAGACTTGCGTGGATTTTCATACTAAAACATGGTGTGCGATCAAATCCGGAAAACGTTGTACGCACAGAACTAGCCATATGTACGAATCTGTGCACACACATGAATCCAAGCACATTTCCTTTGTACGTCCCAATCAGCGTGGAATGGAGCGCACATGTTGGAGTACCCGACCCTCCCTGTCCACGCCCCTAAAGCGGCTGATGATCCAGTTGTCATCATGTGCCAGTAAATCTTTCCTATCTCTGAGTACACGCCCTCTTCATTTTGAACCATTTACAATGTCTTCTGATAATGCTAAAGCAGTAATTGTGTTTAATGGTATTTTTTGCACCACTTTGTGCGTGCGTTTATATCCACTCAGGTATCTGCAGACCTGTGGGTGTGTTTATTGTTCACATGTCTCTGATGTGCACATCGCTCAGTCTGAGGACTAATTGTTTTCACGTTTATTTAACAGTTTCCCAGCATCACCTCTAAGTGTTGCCAAAACAACAACAGCTGTAGAAACGTGCATATGCCAGCCATGGAGTTGGCATGAGGCACCGCACATTTCCACGGTCATTTCACTCTTGACACATCTGAACTAGTGATGTGTCATGGTCAAAAGAATAGGCTCTGAGAGCCGATTCTTTGTAGTGAATAAAAAGAGCCAGCTCTCAGTGAGAGCCGGCTCCCAGTTTTTTCCTTTCGCTGCTTAGCTCTCACAGGGCTTAGTCCCAGCTCTGCTTATGGCAGAACTTTATTTTGATTGGCCAGCATAGCGGCCATCTGGACCATCACATGTGAGGATATAGGAGTGAGTGAGACAGCAGACAGCAGTGAGGAGAGTGTGTGAGTGTATTTTGTTGTTGTGTAGTATAACTATGAGTGACTTGAGAGTGAAGCAGCATCTGGCTGCAGTTTAAAGATATTGGCAATAAGACTGGTTTAAAACAGAATAAATGCACAAAATTAGGCAACTATAATGACTTTCATAAAAACACTAAACACAAACAGGTTATCTACATAAGAACTATTAATTTTTACAACATTAAGGTGACAAATGGGGCTTCAAAAGATCCTAGATCAAGAGCCGTTCGGGAGTCGAAAGAACTCTTTGGCTCTTCTCTGGGAATCGAGCCAAAAGAGCCGGCGCTCTGAAAAGAGCTGAACTTCCCATCACTAATCTGAACTTTGCCGTGAAAAAGAGCATCCGCCACGTTTTTGTGCGTACACACCCTTTGTACATGAGGCCCCTGCTGTCTGACATCCTTCATTGCACCTTCATGCTAAATATCTTCACTCCCGCTGATTTTCATCCAGCTTAGAGGGTTTTTCACCAACAAAACCTCACAATTGGAAAAGAAAAAAATCAAACTAAAATCAATGCAAAGGTAAAAAATGAAATTAAAGTGCTTGGTATAATGCTAAATAATGATGACTGCTGTTTATTAAATTGGAACAAAAAGGTAGATGAAATTAAAGAAGTAAAAAAATGGGACAACAAAAACACCAAATACAAATGTTGTATAAAGATAATCAAGACGCACATAATATCAAAGACCTTATTTTTGTCCACAGTGTTTCCCCCACCACCAAAAATAATTATCTTAAGCAGCTACTGTGGGGTACAAATAGGGAGGTAACAAAAAGAACATATGCATATAAAGACAGAAAGGATGGATGGAGGTTTGGGGGCTCCAGATTTAAATATATTGTTAAGATTACCATTTATTAAAAACATTCAAAATACAATCAATAGGAATGCATCATGGATGGGTGGGGACAAAACACTTTGGAGTAAACTGAAAGGGAGATCACGCTCCAGTGTACCTTACTATAAATTAATTTTTGGTGATTTCATGTCAAAGTATGATCATTTAAAAATTGATGGCAATAACACATCAACAAAATACATTTCTAAGATGTTAAATAAAAATGTTAATGGACAGTTTAGAAACTATAAAATGCTTCCCCAGAAGAATATAAACAAATAATAAAAAATGCACACGATAACTGTTATCGGAGAACCTTAGGGACATAGTTTGGTTAATTTCTGTGAACAGATTACCTGTGAGAGCAATAGTACAGTGGAGCTGTTTTATTAAAACAAAAAATTGCCCAATGAACAACTGTAACAATGAAGAAACATTAGAACATCTACTTCTTCATTGTTATAGGACTAAGCAGGTAAGATATTTGATGAAGAATGTGGGTTTTATTGTTGAAATAAATTACAAATCAGTTATATATGGTATTTTTCAGGAACATTTTCATGGCAACAAAAGGACATTGTTCTGGCTTGTCGTGTGTGATAAGTACACACATTTGGAAAACCAGAGCTAAATAGTTTAACATCAACAGATAATAAGTGCTGAAAATGTGTTTGAAATTATCTGTTTTCTCAGGAGGAAAAGGACCATGGACAGGAAAGGCCACAGCCCCCTGCCTTGGGATGCATTACAGATATGAAGTACTTCCCCTTCTTGTTCTTTCTCTTACCTTCTAGTCTCTTTCACTCTCTGTTCTCTGCTAACAATATTGTTAGCTCACAGGTTAGTTTATATGTAGTTTGGTATACTCTGTTTTGCTGAATTTTAAAAAAACAATAATTCATATGAGAAATTGTGTTTTTTTCCCTCTTTTAATAACGTGTACTAATAAAATCTCTTGTCTTTTTTTTTTTTTTTTAAATATATATGTATATAATGATAAGCAAATAATAATAATAAAATATATTTAACAAGTACAAGACTATGATGATTGTGGTCACCACCACTCAAGCGAGTTGGAGTTTTGGGGAATAAGGAAAAACAAACAACAACAAAAATAACAAGTACCAGTAGTAAATCAGAGTCTTGTATAAAAAAAATAAAATAATAAAAAAAAGCAAGGGAGGCAATTTCTATGGTGGCCCTGAAGGCCAATGGGAATAAGCATTTCAATAAGCACAAAAACATTTCATAAAATACAAATACATTTCATAAAACACAAAAACATTTAAGAAAACACAAATACATTTCCCAAAACACAAATACATTTCAAGAAACTCAAAGACATTTCACAAAACAAAAAAACATTTTACAAAACACAAAAACATTTTAACAAAACACAAAAACATTTCACAGAACACAAAAACATTTCAGAAAATACAAATATTTCTTAAAAACATGAATACATTTAACAAAACACAAAAACATGTCACAGAACACAAAAACATTTCAGAAAACACGAATACATTTTACATAACACAAAAACATTTCACAATATGCAAAAACATTTCACAATGTGCAAAAACATTTCAGTTATCATGAAATACATTTCAAGAAACCGGAAAGGGTGGGACCATAGTATTTGTCTCTGATTGGACAAACTTGCGCCATTCTCGAACGTCATTTCCAGGAGTATGGGTTTACAGCGTGCGCAGAGAAATAAAATGGTTTTAGGAATTGATGGTCCACGATGGAGTCTGTTGCAATATTAGACGATGGTATCAAAAGGGCATTTACGTAATAATAAAGAGGCAGTGGTGAGGGTGTTCTTGTATATTGAAAAAGCGTATGACTCTCTGTGGAAGGAGGGACTACTAATTAAAAACTATGATCTAAGAGTAAGGGGACAAATGTTTAATTGGATAAATTATTTTTTAAAAGAAAGAACCATACAAGTTCGGTTGGGTTTCAGGATCTTAGTGTCCAAGTTAAGTATGTCATCTATGGCTTTAAAAGTAAACTTCCTGACAGGTGTGAGTAGGGGGCTGATAGAGGAACACTGCTACTAATAAATCAAGCCATGATCAGATTGGTACTAGATTATTGGTGTATTGTATATGGCGCTGCATCAAAAACAGCATTAACTAGGTTGGATGTCCTGCAAGCCAAGGCACTGAGGCATTTCTGTGGGGCCTTTAGCACCTCCCCAATTCTTGCATTACTTATTGAAATGGGAGAAATGCCTTTGTGGATAAGGCACTTAAAGTTAGATCTGCAGTACTGGACGAGGATTAGCGGCAGTATTCAAACATCTACAGCTAAGTACCTGTTACAAGAGGTGGAAACAATAAACAGGTATAAACCACTTATCTTTGGTGTTAACCAGTGGGCCAAGAAGGTAGGAATGAGACAGGAGGTGATAGCTGAGCATGTTAATTGGTCATTGATACCACCATTGGTAATACCCAGGCTTAACGTCGAGCTCTGTTTCCTCCAAAAGAAAGACAAGAGGGCAGTGAAAATGTGTCTGGAGGAATACCTGAGGGCAGCTAGGGTGAGTAAGATATTAATATTCACAGCTGGGTCCAGAGACCCAGTTAGTCAGAGAGCAGGGTTTGGGTTTTATACGGAGCAGTCTGAACTGAAGTTTAGTTTCCGAGTATCAGATAAAGCTTCGGTTTTTGGAACAGAGTTGATGGCAATCCTTTGGGCTCTAGAGTGGGTGGAGGGGAAAAAACGTAAAGAAGTTGTCATATGTTCTGACTCTGCAGCCGCACTGGAGGCCTTAAGAGCTGGTAAAAGCAAAGCTCGTCCAGATCTAGTGATGGAAACTCTAAGCATGTACATATTTGATTCAAAATATGAGGTCACATTCTGTTGGGTTCCAGGGCACTCTGGGGTTTAGGGCAATGAAAAGGTGGACCTCTTAGCGAAGGAAAGCTTAAGTAAAGATATAGATATTCACAAGTCCCTGGGGAGAGTGGAGCTAGAGGGATTAATAAAGGAGGGTTTATTAAAGGAAAGGCAAGCAAGTTGGGAGAGAGAAGATACGGGGAGACATCACTTCACAGTCCAACCCAAAAAAAAGTAGATGCCTTTGTAATATCAAATCTCATAGAGATGCAGTCAAACTGTGCAGGTTGAGGCTTGGGCATTGTGGATAAAAAAAACAGTATCTGTTTATAATAGGAAAACATGACCCAGCTATGTCAGTGTGGGCAGCCAGAAACAATTAAACATGTTTTCCTAGAATAAAGTGGTTACAATACAGAAAGACGGTGTCTATTTGCAAAGATGTCAGAGTTAGGAGGGGAGCACTAGTTAGAGGTAGTTACGAGTGGAGGTTTTCTCTATTTTTTTCTTTACTGGGCCATAATGAGAACCACCAAATGCTATTCAAAGCAGTACTGCAGGTCCCGCATGAAACTGGAGTGTGTAAGAAGATCTGATTAAATAAAAGACCAGTGGAGGGCAGTAAGACGCCTCGCAGCATCTACTCTGTCGGAAATAAATAAGAATAAGAATAAAAATAACAAGAATGCTCACAGTGTTCACAGCTAGAAACAGTTGAGCATGTGTTGTTGGAGTGCAGTAAGTAAAGGGAGGAATGAAAGAAGGTGAGAATGTAGAAGGATAATGTCATGCCATATGATGTGGGTAACAATATTATGTCCCTTTCCGTTTGTTTATTGATGAAATGTTGAACCATGGAATGTTGATCACGTAAATATCTTTCTTTATTAGAATTAGCTAATAATGTTTTTTAATCACATTAGACAAACATAATGATACATTGTTGGTATTAATAAGACTCCTACTTTGTTGTGTGTTGTATTGGTTTATGACAGTTCACCTTATATGTTAAAACTATATTACATTGAGTTTTTCCTCTTATAGCTTCCATAATGATGTTCTAATATTTAATTTGAATGATGTCGTTATATGTCTTAAGATAGGGGGTCACATAAAAGATAAAAACCCAGCATATTATATGTAGAAATCCTCACTGAATGAAGAAATGAGCGCTGGATGTATTACCTATTTAGTACCTCACAGTAATTAGATAGGACCATAGACTGTTTACTGATTGTTTTGATAATATCTTATAATCTTACAATGTAGTTAAAATTTTCACAAAAAGAGTATGCATAAAGGGCTTTATTTGTTGTACTTTTGGTAATTTTATATATGTGTCAAAATATGATTTCACAAACACTGTTAACAGAATATGTCATACACCATAGAGCCTGAATACATATCTAATGGAGCCCATGGGTCAAAGTTGCAAATATTAAACCAGAAACAAGTATTTAAAGAAAGAACATAATGTACTGAATAATCCTACAGCAAACAGATCTCTCTGTGCACAGAGAGGGTCAGGAAAGCACGACCATATTTGGAACTAAGTGGGAAGCCATCTTGGAGCATGTCAGCCATTTTGTGTAAAACCATAGTTTAAGAAAGAAGTATGCCTGATTGTGCCTTATAGCTAAAAATAAATAACTTCTGGACTCCATGGAATTGTACAAAGGCCTATGGGAGGAGAAATTACTCAAATTATAATTAAGAATTAAAGAAAGTGAATGTTAAAAAGAGAGGGGGAGGGACCCTTCTGGAGCCTTCGGGAAGACAGGAGGAGTCCCTCCCATCGGCTATATAACGTACATACCATAACTCAAGCTTCAGTTGTTTTGGGGTGTCGCGACACAAAGCAACTCCCATTTGTTACTGTTCACCTTGTGACTTTAATAAACGTCGCTTGTCAAACTGGAATTTGCCTGCGTTCGTGCTTCCTTTTTGAGCAAGAGCACCGACTTGAACTAGACCTTATTTACATCAGTGTTATCTTAGCTGCCATTTTCACGCAGAAGTTATGAGCCAACTCATTCATTATTTACTACGTAAATAAGAAGACACAACAATACAAATGTTTCAGAGGGAAATACAGGATTTAACATTAGGGAGTGTGTTAGTGAGTACATTACAGGAAGGATTAGGTGTTTTAATGAATTATTTAAGGGACACAGGGTTAGGAAATAGGATATGGGTTGTATTTTTTTTTCTTTTCTCTATTTTTTTTCCCTAACCATCTCTTGGCCATCTTGGTGGTAAATGTCAAATGTATTTTTCTTTCAGCCCTGGGAACCAGATCTAAAAAGTACACCAAAAAATACTGTAGTGAAGACAAGGTATTTAAGTTATCATCTTCTTTTTGGTGACAGTTGAAACAGCTTTGGTTAAGGTATTTTCATTTGTAGTGTTTGATGCCAACAATCTTTTCAAAAATACAAAAAAAACTTGTCACTTAATTTATTCTATTTATAATTTATTCCTTGTGTATTTTGCAACCACAATACATGCTAAATAAAGACAGTGAGATACCTGTTATGGAAATTACACTTTCACTTACACCTCAATCAATTTAGTTAAAAATGTATATCATCAAAGATCTAACTCAGTTCATTTTGGTTTCAACGTGTTTCTTCTGGAGCATCAGAGCAGAGTGTTATGGAAGAGGTAAGTAGTATTTGTTACACTTTATTTTATTATTATTACTTTGTATCTAGTTTAAAATTAGAAAATTTTTCATAAAAAATGTAAAATCCAAATAAAAAGTCATTGTGGTGGAGTGGGGAGACTGATTGAAGCTGCACCTTTATTGAACCAGTGAGTCAAAGTCTTCAAGTGTTGGCTATGAAAAATTGGTGCTGTTTGCTAGACAAAAATAGAGTGAACTTATGTAGCAGGAGATGATTTTTTTAGTTAATGAGTGACCTGCATATGATTTAAACTATTTAATTTTTCTTTCTTTTTTTTTTTTTTTTTTAAATTAGATGTGTATTGTTAGGAATCAGTCCTCTAAGTGTGTAACGTTGGATCCAAAGCTGAAGTCGGAGGCAAACAAAGGTTTTACTGAGATTTATTGTCCACAAAAACAGGAATAATCAGTCCAAAAACACCAAGGTGATTATATACAAAGGTGGTGGGGTGAGGGCTCTTGGAGACACTGAAAAAGAAGAGAAGAAACAGAGGTAAGTATCCAGCAGTTCCAAAATGGCTGAAGTACAAACAAACAACAGTCTTCTTCAAAAGGCACAAAAACCCCAAAGGGGGAGCAAAAGGCTGAGAGCCAAAAACTAGTGAGGTTTAGGAAGAGATACGGCCAACAAACCAACTCTAGATGAGAGAATCTACCGGCGAAGAAGAGATGAGTCCAAGAGCCTTTCATCTTCTGTGAGATGGGTGATTGAGTGCAGGTGTGCAGGCAGCAGCAGAGCGAGGAGAGAGGTAACCACGCCCACTGCAGTGAGAGGAGCAGGAAGGGAGGGGGAGAGAGGCTGAAGGCAGAGATGAATCCTCACATGTATATCAGATAATGGTGACCCTTTGGAAGATACTTCTGGAAGAATGGAGAGTGCTTCAAGGTACACAGTTTAGCTGTATGAGGTTTTCATTACATTGCAAAATAGATAGCCTACAATAACAATTGATTATCAGCTTTGCAGATGCTGCCTTCCCCACCACAGCCGCAGCAAAGATAACTGACATCTACAGATATTGTTTCTTTTAATTACTCATATCAGCTCCCATTGAAATTGAGGATGACAAGGAAAGTAACAGTGAAAATATGATCATATCAAAGGCTGAACCTGCAAAGACACCTGAGTAAGGATTGACACCAAGTTGTTTGAACGTGTGTACCTCCCCAGTAAGTTTTTTTTTTTTTTCAACAAATGTTTAAAAAGTATCTAACCCTGTATTAAAACATATGAAAAGGAAGTAAACCTCAAATAATGTGTTTAAGAGATGAAGTGGTAATTATGCCCAACACTGTTAGGCTTGCATTTTTTGTATACATATATTATTAACAAACTGTCATTGTGCTTTACAAAATTTTGAAAGGATTAAATATCAAACTGTCATGTATTTTTATTTTAGATTCTGTTTGTTAGAGAAATAGAACCACTAACCAGAAAATTGGCTTTGGGGATTACGGGCTTTGATATATATTTTTTTTTTGTCAGACGTTTGGATATACATTCAGAAGTATTCAAACAGTATTCCTGTTATTTTTTCCACATTTGTTGTCCATTTTACCCATCTATGAGAATGTATTATTGACTAGTTATCTGAACTCTACTGCATTCCATTCCCTTTTCTTTTTTATTACAGGGACACAGGGATTCCAGCCGCTGAGATAATTCAGGAATTAGCAGGTGTAATTGACCATACAATTGTCAGTAGATTCAACATTGTATGGTCAAACATTTGGGATGGAGCTGTAAGAGGTTTTAGACGTTCAACCTTCTCTGAAAAAAGTGACCTACTTGTGAAGTTCACTGATGATGCAGGCTCCATTGAAGAGGGACTGGACACTGGTGGTCCACGGCGAGAATTTCTCACACTGTTGATGAGCCATTTGCAGTCTCGACCCATTTTTGACCTCCAGAGAGTCGACATTTAGTGTACAATCAAGCAGGTTTGTTGTGGTATCAGTCCTTGTATAGTTCTGTATAGTTATGCATATTATGTAGTCATTCATCTTTCAATAACCTTTACAACATTATTCTGAGCAGGGCCACAGGGGTTTAAGTCTGTTTTTATGTCACTGAATGACAAGATATATTCTTAAAGTAGGTTGTACAAAAGTTTGCAGTGTTTTTCTGCATGTCCAGTATGGCAGTTCAGAAGCAAAAAAACAAAAACAAAATGACTTGTAAATTCATAATGGATCTAAATAAAGGTTGAAATGGGGTGAATTAATATTAAAGTCATTCGAGTGTGACAAACACTAAATTGAAACATATTGATATGGAATGGGAATGCAAAGGGAAAAGTGTAATTTTTGTTTCTGAGGCAAAGATAACATTTTAAAAAAATAAATAAATAAATAAAAAAGACAATACTATTTTAAGTGTGATCATACTGGAAAGGTAATTGCATGATTAGATGTCCAATGCTGATACAAGAAAGATAACAGAACTTTCTATCACAGGTGTACTAAAGTGCTGTGACACAGTGAACTAAGTATCCATATTTCTGCATCCCATAGCAATCAGGGAGGATGAGTATTACATGGCAAGAAAGATGATAGCCGTGTCCGTAGTTCACGGAGGACCAGGCCCACATGTTCTTTCCTGAGACCTGGTGACTCACATTGTTGGAAAACCAAGCTTTTGTGCGAATGTCAAGGATGTTACGGATGATGAGATAGGGAGAGCTCTTTGTGAAGTATGGCAAGTGTAGCACTTACTCTAAATTATAAATAGAATTGGACTAGAAGTTATAACTCAGGTAAGTATTAACAATATGGACTAGTGTCCATAGAGTTTGCTCATGGAGTTTGAGGACCAGTAAAATTTAAACACAAAACAAGATCAAAGTATATGCAAATAAAGTGTATTAATAATTAGTAGAGTGATGTGATATTTACATAATTACAAATGTCATGACATTAAGCTGATTAATATGGAAAAGATCATAAACTGTTGAGCAACAACCAAATTTCAGAAACAAAACAATCAGTAACCAAATAATCCCAACCCAAAGTTCAGTTCATTCCCCATCAAGAGGAGTGTGAATGAATATCAGTCCATATGAAGGTCCATTAATATGTTTGTTGTACAAAAGGTATGAGGGTTTGCAAGTTTTATGGGAGTTCATCAGGATGTATGTAGAATGTGTGCAATGGGCATGGGCTCTGCATCTCCTACCACACTGGCAGAGAAGAAGATGATTCGTCTCTCAAACATGGGCAGCTCGCCATCAGTTGAACATTTCAATCCAAAGGGAAGGGGGGAAAAAAAACCCAGCCTGTGAGAGCAACAGGACCAGTAAATTAGCTCAAAAGTGTACACAAATTAACACAAGTTAGCACAAAATATCCCAAATATCCAAAATATATCAAAAATGTTACAGAAGTTCATCAATACATTTCATTAAGCACAGTGCACAGTATATCAAAATGTTGTAAAAACATATATGTGGTGTTAAAGTACTATATTGTCGCATAAACCCTCTATTTACTTCACTACAATTCATCAGAAACTAGTACTAGCATAAAGCTTTCATAGAAAGGAATGGAAAGTGCAAGTGAGATGCTAATGCTGCTAAGTCACACATTAAAATGAAGGGCCGCGGCTAGCGCTAGCTAAGCATTGCAACCACAAGTACTCACCAATCAAGGTGACGATTCAGAGCATGAAACTCGTTTCAACCGGCTCCGTTTCAGTCCGTAAATCATCTGCTGTAGCCCAACACAACACTCCCTGACTGACTGTTCCGCGATGATTAAATAACATGACTTCCGTGACTGACGTGAACTATGAGACCTTGCAAGACGGCGCCGAAATACCGCGAGAACTCGAAGCAGCTCTAACAGTCAGGGTGTGTCAAATAAAACTAGCAGCATTACAGGGGTTACAAAAGACATTTTGAATGTATTTGGGGGAATAAGGACAGTGTTTTAAGTAAGAGATAGAAAGTAAACCCCTTTATTTCAGTAACTAATGTTTGAAGAAAATTAATATTCAAACATATTTTTGAATAAGTCCAAACAAAAGCTGTTCGGACTTTTCTTTGACTACATTTAGTATGTCTTTAACAATCTTCTTGGCAGGAATTTTGTGATAACTTGGGCTGCCATGATACTAGTTGCAATCATTAATTACACTTTCTCTCTTTTCCATAAAGATTGAGTCTGCAGATTCATTGAGGTCCCTTCAAGACCAGGGGCCTCATGTACAAAGGGTGCGTATGCACAAAAACGTGGCGTATGCTCTTTTTCACGCCAAAAGTTCAGATGTATCAAGAGTGAAATGACCGTGGAAATGTGCGGTGCCTCACGACAACTTCATAGCTGGCGTACGCACATTTCTACAGCATTTGTTCCTTAGGCGACTCCTAGAGGTGATGCAGGGAAACTGTTATAATAAATAAATGTGGAAACAATTAGTCCTCAGACTGAGCGATGAGCACATCAGAGACATCTGAACAACTAACACAACCACGTGTCTGCAGTAACATGAGTGGCTGTAAGAGCACGCGCAAAGAGGTACAAAAATACCGTTAAACACAATGGCTGCTTTAGCATTATGAGAAGACATTGTAAATGGTGCAATATGAAGAGAGCGTGTGTTTAGAGACAGAAAAGATCTACTGGCACATAATGATGGCTGGATCATCAGCCGCTTTAGGTTCCTGAGGGTGAACCTCCTGAAACTGTGTGCAGAGCCGCGGCCGGCATTGAACATTAAAGCACAATTTGCAGCACTAGTTTTCCTAATGTGATCAGAACTATGGACTGCACACACATTGCTATAAAAGCGCTATCACATGATGAATTTGTGTATGTCAACAGGACACATTTTCATTAGATCAATATACAGATCATATGTGATGCTCAAACGTAGTTAACCAACATTGTGGCGAGGTGGCCTGGTTCAACGCACAATTCATACATTCTGAGTAACAGCGTGAGTGGGAACAGACTACAAGCTGGCACTGTGCATGATAGGGGCTTCTTGGTCAGTAAATGTATTTGTGTAATTGTCCAAAAATAATCCACGTGATGCACACTGAGCATGTGCGCCCCCAATTCTATCCTGTCTTCACAGCATCATCAATAATCAGTGTATGAAGTTAGTGACTTGCTGTTTTTTGCTGATTAAACTACAGCATAAAATCTTTTTAACAAGCCCGATTGTCTCTGTGTGTAGTGAACCCTGTGCGTAAAAGTGTGAAAAGTCTTAATCAGCCTCACCTTTTCCGTGACACACTTCTGCGCTGATTTGCAACAACAGTGTTTGATCCATGTTAGTATTGTATAAAATTAACGAATGGAAACTGTAAGTCAAGTTTACTGTGGTATCTTCTTTGATATGCTGGCATGTTAAAATTTTAATTCAGAAGATTTCAAACCAAATAATACCATACATACAGCATTTACGCATGAACCTCTATCCAAGGGTCGGCAATTAAGTTTGGCCTGGGGCCAGATTTTTCAGAGTCACTTTATGTTGAGCCAGAACATAACCAGAGGTTAATATATAGAGATGATAATCTTCAGTTAATACATAAAAGCAGAAGTGACGAGAGAAAGTGAGAGATCGACTGGACTCTCCATTACTCACAGAATAAGAGACAAAAAACATGAATCATATTTCTTTACGCTGCTTGTATTATAATATCTGATAAATTTTGTTTATTAACACTGCACCAACATATTTAATGGGATTTATCAGACGGAAATAACAGTTTTCAGGACAAGGAAAGTCAAATATTTTTATTCATTTATTGGAATATATTCATGCTGAAAGTAGCTTTTAACAACTCTCCATAAGAATCAGACAAATAATTCACAGCCAACGTTCATACAGACATGTGCCTGGGCTTTTATAATTAACAGATCACTGATGATCTGTGCTCATTTCAGCTCTACATTATGTTTCTATGAGCCAGTCAGTGAACAGTCTGCTTCTGTCTGATCTGCTCTCAGATAAACTAACAAACATCAGAACAGATAATTAAAGTTTTTGTCTCTTTTTTCACCTGCTCACCCCGTGCTTTATGGCTATGTGACATCTTATTTCTCTTCTGCAGCATCTCTCATTGGGAAGGAGCGGCCGCCTTTAGGTTCATAAGAAATAAATAGCCTGGGGGGGGGGCTATCATATGGCTGACATCCATCCTCCGCTTGACATCCACCTTGATGTCAGACCACTTCTTTTGAATCTCTGCTTGTGTGCCCTCTGACCCCATGGCACTGACAGCCTCACACATTCTCCCACTCACTCCTCTTGTGTTTGTTGCTCATGCCGGAGGACAGCGTGCCAAAGAGCACGTTTTTACGCATCTCCACTTCAGAGAGTAGTGCCTCAAATGCGCTTTTCATTAAATTATTTTTTTAAAACCATCTCACTCATTCTTTTTTTAATTTTCTGATCGTGCAGAGAGGGGAATCTCAGGCGCGGGGCTCATTTAAATATGATTCTCGTATGTAAATAGAGGCGTGGACATGGAGGGGTCGGGTACTCAAACATGTGCGTGCAATTCCACGCTGATTGGGATGTACAAAGGAATTGTTCTTGGATTCATGCGTGTGCACAGATTTGTACAGCTGGATATTTTTGTGCGTACGGCGTTTTCTGGATTTGATCGTACGCCATGTTTTAGTAGGAAATCCACGCAAGTCTTTGTACATGAGGCCCCTGGTATTGAAGCATAGCTCTATGCTACAAACAGCTGGCTGTTTCCGGTGCATCAGCAGTATTGAAGAAAAGCACACCATTGTGGAAGACTACCTTAAATGGTTCATAATTGGACACAATACCAGCGTGATTGAAAGGTAAGTGTCTTTGGGACCTTCAGAAATTATTGCTGCTTGAATGTAAACTGCTTCTTCCTGTAATTTGAGGTTATGTACAAATGCTGTTTGTCAAATATTTGGGGTCAATTTTATTCTTTTTCAATCATAGTCATCAAGTATGCTTAAAATAAGATACTGTTTAGATTTCAGGAGATTTTTTATTTGCCATTTATACAGTACATCATATCAATGTTCAATTCGGTTATCAGATATCAGCAATTTTCCTGTAGGCTGTACATATATGGAAATTAAATTTGAGTTGTTCTGCCATAAAAAAAAAAAAATTCTACTTACCTGTGAAATCTTATAAGATTCATAGACGGACTGGCCAGCCTCATGTTTTTGGAGGCCCTCTGCCAACACCCTGCTGCCTTTGTACCAGTGCTGTGTTCCCAAGACAAGAAGCTGACTGCCATGGACATTGAACAACTCTTCAGAGAGCCTGGTCCTCAGCTTCTAGTCAGACTACATCATGGACTGTGAAGGTCAGTGAACAAAATTGTTTTATTGTTTATTAGGTATTAATATTCAAATTATTGAGTGCTAAAATTCTGTTTTATAGAACAGTGACCAGTTTCACTGGAGGAGTTGTTGATGTTTGCCACAGGCCTGAGGTCACTTCCCCCAGCAGGAATGACTCCACATCCTAGCCTTTCATTTCTTGAAGATCAATTGTATCCAATCACACCATCAAACTCCCTTTCTTAACATCATGCCATTTTCAAAAAGAATATGGACTTTGGTATACAAAACTCACCAGGTTTTGGATGCCCTTGAAAAAGCAAAAAAAAAAAAAAAAAACTTTAAGGTTGGTAGCTCCTTATGGGAACCTTTAGTTTGTTAAAATTTCAGTTTTTCTGATGGTAAAAAGAGTTATATTTCAGTCTGTTTGTAACCATCCCTAAAATAGTGGTGGAACGTGATAATTTCTTCCTGTTTTAATAGTTTTGTTTAATCTTTTTTTTTTCCTATATTTAAATTCTTTCATAACAACCACTTCAGTTTTGTCAGTCTTTGTGGTCTGGAGATTATCTCTGCTTTTTTTTTAATGTGGTAATTTTCAGAAATCCACATTAGGTTTTATGAAGTCAAAATTATTTACACCTTTGATCAATGTGTATAATTTTAGTGGTTGGTCTTAATCTCACAAGATATATTTGGTGTTTACATTTGTCATTAAGATATAACTCAAACAATTTCAAAAAGAACAGTGCTGACTGTCGAATGAAAACTATATTCATGTGCTTAGAGAGCCAGTGAAATCCAGTCACAAGTGGCAACTTTTTATCACTCGTTTATTTTGCTGTTCACTCCCTCAGTAGGGTATTTAATCAGATGTGAACAGTCTCTTAGAAAACATTACTTACAGAAAGCAAGACTAGGTTAAACCTAGTATATGACTTAGCTCATCTATCTGGGATGTCTGTCGAAAAGCCTGACTAATGTGTTCTTGCAGAGTGACTATTTGTTTGGGTGTAATTGTGCTGCCCCTAATGTCTTTAGATTTAAAGTGAAATGGTACTACTTCCTCCTCTGTTCAGAGATCCCGATCATATGTTTCAGTTCAGCAAGATGAGTCAGCTCTTTGGGCTCCGAAAGGGCTCTTTATTCAGTAACACTATGGCTTTGAAATCAGAAATGGTAAGCATTTTGACCCATGTCAATAAAGTGTCCTGCTCACAATCCAGCTACACCCTTTAGAGTAATGGACAGTTCTGTTGCAGCCTGCCAGGTCTGTGGCTGTTGTAGTCCTTGTTGCCTGCTCCTGCTTCTTGGATGTCTGGGTCACCGAATGGATCCTCATTTAGTGGGCCCTCTCGAAAAATTGTGAGGGATGCCTCCTCCACAGCAAAACCACAGTCCCTTGATCCAAACCTCTGACACAACAGTTGTCACTACAGCATGGTGACTTTTAAATGAAAAAATGATGAGCCATAACCAAAACTTATCTGAGGTTAATGATATGAAAGTAAGTCTTTATTGGCCAACAAATGCAGTAACATACCTGTGAGGTAGTGAGTAGAGCTCGTCTGGAATTCCTGTTCCAAACTGTTCCAGAGCGTTATACATTCATCCAAGTCTGCTTGAAGTATTCTCATCGATGTGTGTTTCATATGAACAGTATGTAAATCTACAGAAAATACAGTACGTACACTACTGTACTGTATCACAACTCAATGCAAACACTACAGAGGATCCATTACACACAACACTCACTGAAAACAATGTTCATGGTGTGATATTTTTTATTTACAGTATTTATGCCACACACACACACACACAGTCATATGTATACATATTTGTTTGTATGCCCTAAGCTTTGTACCCTGGTTGTGAGTAATGATGAAATCATCTTTGTTCCTGGAAAAAAGAGCAATGATCCCCTACACCCTGACTACGTGCCAAATTTATTTAGCTTCACCTCCACCGCTGATCGGACTCAGGCTGTCAACAACCTACAAAGAAACGCCTGATCTCAACTGCTTCTGACAAAAGACTTGGAAACAGAAACAGAGGGCTGGCTGCCACAGCTCTTCTGAGCTTGCATCAGATTTCTGCATTGGAGCAGGAGGTATGCAAATCAAGCAGAGGTAGAAACTAAAACTGGAGTCCAAGGCGCTGAGGTCCAGACAGAGGAAACATACAATGACACTGCCTCATTATATGAACAGATTAAATCTTTAAACCGAATGTAAATCACTTAAAGATAAAGTTCACAAACTGGAAACTGAGTTAAAACATCGCACCCTTAATGCTTCACAATTTGATGATAGCAAAGTGACATTTTTCACAGGATTACATAATTTAAAGACTTTCATGTAATTGTTGAGCTATGTGTCCTCAGTTTTTCCTGCTACTGCAAAGCAGTCCCTCAAGCCTACTCAGGAACTACTTCTTACACTGATGAAGCTACGCCTCAACCTCTCAGAGGAATTTTTAGGCTACCTCTTCTGCATTCACCAGTCAACAGAATCCAAAGTCTTTCACCGTTGGATAGATGTCTTGTCAAGCAGGCTTCATCCCCTGATATTGTGGCCAGAGAGAGAGGACCTAAGACGCAGCTTACCAATGTGTTTTCGGATTATTTTTTAAGAACTGTGTAAGCATAATCGACTGCTTTGAAGTGTTTATAGAGTGTCCTGACTTAAAAGCTTGCGCTCAAACTTGGAGCAACTACATGCAACACAACACTACAGAGTTCCCTATTTCAATCACTCCACAAGGAAGCATCTCCTTCGTGTCCAAGGCCTTGGGTGGACGCGTTACAAACACCTTACAGAACATAGTGGGTTCCTTGACAAGCTCTTACCAGGGGACTTGGTGCTTGCTGACTGAGGTTTCACAATTGAGGATAGTGTTGGCCAATTTTGTGCAGAACTAATAACACCTCCATTCACACGAGGAAAGAAACAGCTGAGCCAAAAAGAGATTGAAAATGCAAGATAAATTTCTCGTGTGAGAATCCATGTTGAAAGAGTAATTGGAATGTTGAGGCAGAAATATACAATTCTAGGATCAACACTGCATGTAAGTCTCATTCAAGTGGTACAAAATGACAGAGAACAGCCTTATAGACAAGATTGTGTTCACATGCTGTGCTTTATGTAATATGTCTGAATCTGTAGTGCCTTCAGATTGAGGTGAGCATTAGTTCATAAACAGGGCACATGGCAAAAAAACTTGACATAACAGCTTGACATAACAGTTGGTATCAATATATATATGAAATGATCAGTCAAAAATTAATTGTAAACCTGTGTGTTTTTTGTTATTGATAAGACAGCAAAAATGTGCATTTTGTAAATATTTATTCTGTAATAAATTTAGATATGTCACAGTAATGTACAAAGTATTTTCGCAGTAATGTTTAGTATTTTCACATTTTTAGGTGATTTTATATTTTTAAAAAGAAAAGACTTGGAGCACCCTATAATGTAATAAATTACTGATAATGTTGTAAAATTTGCACTCTACTCAATAAAAAATGTAATAAAGCCTGATAATGTAATAACTTAACCACTAATGTAATAAAAATATCCTGACTAATATTGTGTCAGGATTTTAATAAGATTTTAACTGGTATTGTAATACCTTATGACATTATTGGGAATTTATTGCTAAACTTCCTGTCGGACTGTAAAAGAGCTGACTGTCCTTTACAGGTTAATCAACCAAGGTTTTACAGTGTTTCTGATGTTACATTTTTCCTGTTAGTTTCTTGTAAGCAATTGAATGAGGTTGACTGGATTTAGTTCTATGTCTGGAGGACATTTCACCCCTTATTTAAGTGGCTTCATCAGTTCTTACTGTTTCCATAGATTTGGCTCCTAGTCTAACTAAATGGTGACGAGCTCAGGTACTTAAACCTTACTGGGTGGAACTCTCAAGTACAGTTCTTTAGTGCTTGGGATGGGGGCTCATTCATTCTGATAGGGAAAATGTTCAATTGTGACCCGGATGGCAACATACTTCCATGGAGACTCCTTCTTCCAGACCAAGGACACACCAGTAACTTTAAATCCAAATTTTTCAATGAGGTAAGGGATCCTTTTGAAAACCCAATTCCTGTTACTGTGTGTTGTTGGAGGTCTGTGGAACTGGAGTCCCAAAGAAGTTGACGCCATCCAATTTCTGTAAGTTTGCTGTGTGGTCGTGACAAGGGGTTAAGGGATAACTCTTGAGAAATGTTCTGGGATGACATTTCAAGATAGAGGGACAGTGTTTGGAACACTGGGGAAAAATGGCCGGACCAAAGGAATAACTCTTGAGAGATGTTCTGGGATGACATTTCAAGATAGAGGGACAGTGTTTGGATCACTGGGAAAAAGGCCTATGCAGGACTGGTGGGAAGAAGTAAGGATGACTCGTTCTCCTGGGGATGATTGCTCTCCCAATACTTAGTTATATATTTCATTTTGTAAGAATCTGACTCACTCTTCTTACATAGAAAAATGATTTGTATGGTCTAAGTAGAATGCTGACTGATGGAAACAGTAAGTGAATTGTGGGCAAAAGTAAATAGGCATGGGTGTTGATTTGGAGGGATCTCAAAGATTGAAAACTTGTAAGGACTTTAAATGGAAGGTCTGAGAAAGGTTTAACCGGTCCTGCTAAGTACATGTACGGTAATTGTGGTACCAATGGGGTTTTAAAAATGTTGTAACACAAAAATATAAAAAATAGTTAAATTTTTGAAAGAAAAAAAAAAAACAATTAAAAAAAAGTACTGTGCAGAGCTAAGCCTAAGTCTATGAACTAGAATCTAAATGAAAGTCAACAGATTTAACACAACGCAGAGTTAAAAATTAGCTCAGTAAATAAAGAAAAAAAGTTTCAAGCACAACGCAGAGTTAAAACTAGCTTAGTAATTTTAAACAGATTTAACAAATTGTAAAATAATGCTAGTTAAGTACCTGCAAAGAACTAGGAGCAGGCAACATAATTTTATTTTTTCTCTCCAAGTCTTCCGGAAGCACTGTCCAGGACCTGATTAAAAACCAGCTGGTGTTTATGACAGTAATTTTTTAGTCTGTCTTTTGTGTTTTTTGATTTTGCTAAACACATAGGAATGTGTGTTTTCTGTTGCTTTTGGGTCATGTTTGTTTCTGTGTTTTCTGTTGCTTTTGTGTCATGTTTGTTTCACAGTTTTTCTTGTGAAACATGTCTTATATGTCTCGCTCTTACGAGTTTCTTTCTACTTGAAGAACCTTTTAACGTAAAAAAAAAAACTGTCAAAAGAGTTGATCAAAAGATTAATTATTATCTAAGTTTCTCACTACACAGGCGGAGCAAGCAGAGGAACATGCAGTGGCAGAGCAAGGGCAATTGGGAAAATGTCTCGGTTCTAGGGATCAAACAAAGAGTGAGTGGAAACCTTCCTCACACCTCTCAGACAAAAGGATATGCAAAGTACTTCTATTATGGTAAGCCAAATCACGAAGTGATAAACTGTCCAAATGGAAACTTGCAGTCTAACTTTACTCTGCGTACAGCACCCAATTAGACAACCTTACAGAAGGCAAACTAATCTTAAAACAGTTAAAAAAAAACAGAGTTGCTAGGACAGTGACCAAATTGAAACAGAAACAAATGTTTTACAAGCTCCATTAATTAAATTGGCTAGCTCAGAGGAAGAACCTCATTTAATGGTAAATGTTAACGTGAAAGCCACATAATTTTTGGTAGACACTGGAGCTTTTCTTTCAATGTTAAAAACCAAAACAACTAAATTAAGAGCATCAGATAGAACAGTCAGAGCTATGGGAATATGAGGCATCCATGTGTTGCCTGTATCTGAACCTATTTTGGTCAGCATTGATTTTCTTAGTGAATGCATGTCTACTTTACAACTTCACACTCCTTTCTTCTGTCAGACTCCACTCCTGTAAGTCTGTTACGAAGAGACTTGTTGTGTAAGCTAAACTGTATTATCTGTTGAACACCAGATTACATTTTCTTAAAAGCTAGTCAGACCGATCCTACAGCTGTGCTAGCAGCCCTAATAGATCAAAATCAACCCACAACAATAGGAAAAGTGATGTGCATAATAGGATGGTCTCAGGTGTTCACCCCTCTGTTTGGGCCTCCTCTTCTAATGATGGTAGATTAATTAGAACTACTGAACCAGTCCAAATACTTCTAAAACCTAATATCTATCTCCCAAGAATCAGACAGAAAGACTTGAGAGTCATTAATGAAGTAGTGCTACCCCGCTTCCCACTAGTCCCAAATCCAATCTACAGTATCGTCTTAAGTACCAGCCAACTCCAATCACTACACTGTACTTGATCTCTGTAGTGCATTCCTCTTTGTGCCTTTACATACAAATATTATTTGTTTGCATTCCCCTATGAAAATCAACAGTATACATTCACCAGGTTACCCCCAAGGTTAAACTTACAATATTTATTCGTACACTACATAAAGATTTCAAAGATCTTTTCACTTTCAGGAGGTTCTACTTTAGTTATAATATGTAGAGGACTTACTTTTAGCATCCCCCTCAGATGTTGCTTGTGAGACTGATATGGTTGCTCTCCTCCAGGCTTTAGCTCTTAGAGGTCACAAAATTTCACAGAAAACGGCTCAATTGTGTCAAACTGAAATTGAGTACTTAGGGTACACATTGTGTGGTTTATCAAGAGTCTTGACTCCTTGTAGAGTAAAATCCATGGATGAAATCACCAAACCCACAATTGTCTCAGATGAAAACATTTCTAGGGATGGCATGTTACTGCAGACAGTGGATAGTAGATTATGCTTTTCTGGTAGCTCCCATTCTTGAAAAGTCCTAATCATCAACCTGTACCCAACCCCTTACCTGGTCAGATCAAGCTAAATAGTAATTTAACAACTTGAAACAGCCATTAGCAGCAGCTCTTGCATTAGGCCTTCCTAACTATAGCCAATGTTTCATACTTTTTGTACATGAAAGAGTAGGATTTGCACAATCTGTTCTCACTCAGCACCACAACTTTGCTAACAGACCTGTAACCTATTTCTTCTCAAAACTGGACCCTGTAGAGAGAGGTTTTCCACCCTGTCTAAAAGCAGTTGCTGCAGCTGCACTTGCAACTGACAAATCAGCTTGTTTTAGGTTCCCAACTCACAGTCATGTTACCACATGATGCCCTTACACTGATTACCAGGGAAGCACACAAACATGACTGGGACTAGAGAGGTAAAATATGTACTAGCGTATCACTAACTGCTCCTGACATCACTCTTTAAAAAAAAATGCTCTTTTGCTTTATTCTGCAACTCTTTTACCCACACAGGATGATGGTGACATATGATTGGTTAGATGTTACCTCCCTGTCATCCAAACCTCATCCTGATCTCTTAGAAACCATTCTGCCTAACTGTAAACTTGTCTTTTACATTGATTGTTCTGTTTTTGAGAAAATGGTGTGCTGTATGCAGGGTTTGCAATATGTGATAACTTTTCAGTCACTGAAAGCTCTGCCCTGCCACCTCAAGCTCCGCCCAAGTAGCTGAACTGAACGCACCTCACAAAAGGTAAAACTGTTACAAAATTCACAGACTCAGAAATTATTTTGGTTTGCTTTGGGCAAACTAAGGATTCATAACCTCTTCAGGGACAACTGTTAAACACAGTTATCTAATTGGACAATTTTAGATCCGTGTCAATTAGCCTCATCTTTTGCTGTTGCTAAATGTGAGGCCCATATTTAGCAACAGCATATGGCAATGCTTTGGTTGACCATGCAGCCAAAGCAGTTTCAAAATTTGGCAAAACTGTCTATGTTAAGCTTTTCCCTACGATACAAGCCAACACCATTGCCTCTTCTGATGATGTGGCCTTACCACAAGAGGCTGCTGATGTGAAGGAGCACAAGTTGTGGCCTTCCCATGGATGTGTATATGTAAATAACTTGTGGGTCCACAATGATGGCCACGTTGTGGATCCTACTTGTCTTTTTGCTAGTTCATATGTGTAAAAAAAGAAATGTTAGGACTGGTATGCGCCTGGATTTACCTCCTATGTGCAAGCATACTGTGAACATTGTTTGATCTGCCAACAGCACAATCCAGGAAGAACTGTGCAAATAACATTATCAACACATCAGCCCCTGAAAGGGCCCTTTGAAGCCCTACAACTTGACTTCACATTCAACTTACACCACATGAGATTATCACTGGTCGGGCAATGTCTATACCTACCAACTCGGTTCTCTGTATGAAGAGAATGGATCTTCGTGCAATGGAGGAATCCCTTATGACATTTTGTTCTGCTTTAACCTCTGCTGTTCGACTCATCCACAGACATTTGAAAGCTGTCCAGTCTCCCCCTAGTGACAAACCGTGCCACGACATCCAACCGAGTGACTGAGTCTGCATAAAGGAGTTCCGCAGAAAGAATGCCTTGGCACCACGCTAGTCAAAACCACAACAGGTCCTGCTCACCACGCACACAGCAGTTAAGTGTGAAGGTCGTTCCACCTGGGGTCACGCATCACACTGCAAAAGACACCAGCACCATGCACCAGAAACCAGCAGTGCTTTTCTTCACCTTGTGGGTCCTCACCTTCATCATCTCAGAAGCAGTAAGGAGCTAAATGGCTCTTACCCTGGTGGCGACGCCTCTACAGATGACAGTGTAGTGCGCATGCGTTAACAGCGCAAGCAGCCTGTGGAAGTTGCTCCTACTAGTTTTCCGTCTTTTCTTGGAAAAAGACTACTTTTACTACCTCTTACTTGTTTGTTTTTTCCTGATTTTAACTTGTGAAGTGGTGCTCTCTCACTTGCCCTGAAGGAGAGTATTTTATCTTTTCTCATTCTATAACTTTTAATCATGGGACCACTATCACACACTCGGACTACCGTACCGCTGCAGCCCCGCTTTGTTTACAGCAGGGAACAGCTGATCGCGCTGCAGCTGGCCGGCTCAGCGATCTCAACACCAGACATACAGCCAGGTATGCTTGCGGACATAAAGAGAAAAACACACAGGGGGTGTAGAGGAGGAAAAAAGCTGCGAGGGAAAGGAGTTGGACTGAGACGACGGAGGCTTATGAAGAGGAGTTATAAGCCGAGTCTCCCCTCTCTCATCATGGGAAATGTGAGGTCCCTCGGGAATAAGATGGACGAGCTGACGGCACTGGTCAGGAGTCAGATGGAGTATCGTACCTGCAGCCTGATGTGCTTCACAGAGACGTGGCTGCAGCCGGAGACTCCTGACTTTAACGTCTCCATCACCGGCTTCCAGACTGTACGGGCCGACCGGGATGTCACCGAGAGCGGTAAGAGAAAGGGCGGGGGACTTGCCGTTCTTGTAAACAACAAGTGGTGTCATCCCGGTCACATCACGGTGAAGAAACGCATCTGTAGCCCGGATATAGAACTGTTAGCTGTGGGACTCCGACCTTATTATTTACCCCGGGAGATCTCTCATACCATCCTAGTGGCTGTTTACCTCCCCCCCTCCGCGAGCCCCGCGACGGCGTGTAACGTCATACACGCCGTCATATCAACACTGCAAACGGACAATCCCAGTGCTCTCATCATGATCTCTGGGGACTTTAATCATGTCACCATGGGAAAAACACTCCCAACTTTCACCCAGTATGTGAGCTGCACAACCAGAGGGGAGAAGACTCTGGACCTTCTGTATGCTAATGTGAAAGAGGCATACAGCTCTTCCCCCCTCCCCCCTCTGGGATGATCAGATCACAACCTGATTCACCTCACCCCCTGTTATGTGCCCCTGGTGAAAAGACTGCCAGCCACCACAAAGTCTGTGAGGAACTGGTCAGACGAGTCCATGGACACACTGCAGAGCTGCTTCGAGGTGACAGACTGGACGGCACTCTGTGAGCCCCATGGAGAGGACATCAACGAGCTCACAGAATGCATCACGGATTACATAAACTTCTGTGTGGACACCATCGTCCCAGCAAGGACTGTCCTTTGTTATTCAAACAACAAGCCGTAGATAACAAAGGACATTAAAGACTGTCTAAATGCTAAGAAGAGGGCCTACAGAGATGGACATCTTGAGGACGTGGGGGCAACACAGAGGGTCCTGAAGGTGAAAATTAAGGAGGCTAAGGACAGCTACAGGAGGAAGCTGGAGAAAAAACTCCAGCAAAACGACATCAAAGAGGTCTGGAGTGGCATGAAGACCATCACTGGATACAAGAGGAGCAGCAGCAGAGGAGAGAACTGTAGCGTGGACAGGGCGAACGAACTAAATCTGTTTTTTAACAGATTCGACTCAGGCCCTGTCCTCCCTCCCCCCCTCCCTGCTGCAGGCCAGCAGCCAGCAGCCACTCCAGGGACACCTCCCCCTCCTGGGAGCCTTCTGCCTTCTGATGTGGGAACCTCACCCCCCTCCTCCTCCTTCTCCAAGACTGAAGGACCTCACGTAGCATCTACACCTCCACTCACCTCCCCGATGTCCTTCACCGCAGACCAGGTTAGAAGACAGCTGACAAGACTCCACACAGGCAAAGCTGCAGGCCCTGATGGTGTGAGCCCGAAGGTCCTGAAAGCCTGCGCCCCCCAGCTCTGTGGAGTACTTCACCATGTCTTCAGCATGAGCCTGAGTCTCCAGAGGGTCCCCGTGCTGTGGAAGACGTCTTGCATCGTTCCTGTACCGAAGACGCCATGCTCAAGCAACGTCAAGGACTACAGACCGGTGGCACTGACGTCCCACATCATGAAGACCCTGGAGAGACTCGTTCTGGAGCAGCTCAGGCCTAAGGTCAGGCCCCACTTGGATCCACTTCAGTTTGCCTACCAGCCCCGACTTGGTGTTGAGGACGCCCTCATCTTCATGTTGAACAGGGTCTACGCCCATCTGGACAAGCCTGACAGCACTGTGAGAGTGATGTTTTTTGACTTCTCCAGTGCCTTTGACACCATCAGACCGTCCATACTGGGGGAGAAACTGACAGCGATGGGGATGGAGGCTCCTCTGGTGCCCTGGATTGATGACTACCTGACTGGCAGACCGCAGTATGTTCGTCTGCAGCACTGCGTGTCTGACAGGGTGGTCAGCAATACAGGGGCCCCCCAGAGGACAGTCCTATCCCCCTTCCTCTTCACCCTGTACACCACGGATTTCAGCCACAACACCGACTCCTGCCACCTTCAGAAATTTTCTGATGACTCGGCTGTTGTGGGGTGTATTAGCAAGGGTGATGAGGAGGAGTACAGGGCTGTGGTGGGGGACTTTGTCACATGGTGTGAGCAGAACCACCTACAGCTCAACGTGACAAAGACCAAGGAGCTGGTCGTGGATCTGAGGAGGACAAAGGCTCCAGTGGCCCCTGTTTCCATCCAAGGGGTCCAGGTGGACATCGTGGAGGAGTACAAATACTTGGGAGTATTTTTGGATTACAAACTGGACTGGACCAGGAACACCGAGGCCGTCTACAAGAAGGGCCTGAGCCGCCTCTACTTCCTGAGGAGGCTGAGATCCTTCAACATCTGCAGGACGATGCTGAGGATGTTCTACGAGTCTGTGGTGGCCAGTGCTATCCTGTACGCTGTTGTGTGCTGGGGCAGCAGGCTCAGGGTAGCGGACACCAACAAGCTCAACAAACTGATCCGTAAGGCCAGTGATGTTGTCGGGGTGCAGCTGGACTCTCTAACAGAGGTGTCAGAGAGGAGGATGCTGTCCAGGCTGCAGGACATCATGGACAACACCTCCCACCCCCTCCACAGCGTGCTGGACAAACACAGGAGCACATTCAGTGCGAGACTCATCCCCCCACGATGCACCACAGAGCGCCACAGGAAGTCATTCCTGCCTGTGGCCATCAGACTTTATAACTCCTCCCTCTAAAATCACTGCTCCCTCAGGTCCTGGAGAATAAACTCTCACTGTTTTTACTCCTGTGATATTGTTGATGAGTAAATCTTCGGACAAATGGTGCTGTCATTAATACATTTAAAATTCGTAGTGTAAATAGTTAATTGTTAATACTGTGTATACCTCCACCTCATTTTGGAGCCTCATGTCCACTTCATTTTACTTACTTATTCTACTTATTTTCCTTCATAAGGAAGTTTTATACTGCTTAAAGACTCTGCACATTGCAAACTACTTACGTAATTTTTATGCTCTTTTCATTTGTTTTATTTTTATTTATTTTATCTTTATTATTTTTTAATGCTACTGTTTACTCTAATGTCCTCATCTGTTGTTTCCAACTGCTATACTGTGTATAAGAGCAACTGAAACAACCGAATTTCCCCTTGGGGATTAATAAAGTATTTCTGATTCTGATTCTGATTCTGAGGAGAGCTAACACACCGGAGCAGCAAAACAGGCACCGGAGTCCCAGAAGCAGACGTGTGATGACCACCGCCTCACCGGAGCAGAAGAACAGGTGCCAGAGTCCAAGAAGCAGTTGTGCGACATCCACCACCTCACCGGAGCAGCAGAACAGGTGCCAGAGTCCAAGAAGCAGTTGTGCGACATCCACCACCTCACCGGAGCAGCAGAACAGGCCCCAGGGGCACGGAAGCAGATGTGCAACGTCCACAACTTTAGCTCTACCTCCAGAAACTGTTACTGTACCACCTCCCCACAAACTAGACTGATAAACTGTCATAAAAGTCATGCCAACTGCTATGCTTGTTACACTTCAAGCTGTCTCACCCTCAACATGCTCACAAAAAAAAAAAAAAAAAAAACACTGAAATGGTGTGTAAAAGGAAATGGGCAACTTCACCTTGGAGTATCTGGCTGTAATGTCACCTAAAGCTCATCAAAAAGGACAGTTTCAAGGACATTTCCTGTGGCCGTCATTCCCGACCTTTTACCTCTGGACATTTCAAAAACATTGCCACAATCACCAATCAGTGATCCATAGCACTACCAAAGGGTGTTTATTAGATTTGTGGTAAGAAAGCACAGGACTTTTTACCTAATGGCTGGTCTGGAGTATGTGGTCTGGGTCTTGTGATACCAGCCATGAAATTCATTGCTGCACCATCAATGTCATAAGAGACTCATTCACGTACAGCGCAAACACTGTTCAAGACCGTTTGGCACTCTAATAGCTATGGAGTTATGGCAGAAATCTAGGTAACTTGATTCTCGAACTTGTATTGTTTGGTTTTGGCTTATTAAATGCCATGAGTCTCCTAATGAAATGCCTTAAGTCAATGTGCAAATCGTTACTCTATTTGTCACCCACTACAATGATGTACTCCACTGTAACTGTACCACCTCCTTTAGAAGAGGAAAGTCCAAATTTTTGTTTACAACCTGATGTTAATAGCTAAACTAATAGATGACTTTCAACCTTTCACCTTAAAAAAAAAAAAAAAAAAGTGTGGAATTGATAGGGAAAATGTTCAATTGTTGCTATAGTGTCTTGGTTTGTAAACTACCTCCAATGTAAATCAAGTGCCTTGGAATGCAAATTGTCTGGAGCCTGGTAACTACACCCCCATAGGTCCTTTCCCTAACGATAGACCTCCTTACACCTGAAGCTCAGACTGACCCCACCCATCCTTGTACCCTTGATCAAAGAACTTTGTATGCATACTGGCAAAGGAGACGACATCTCTCCTCTGTCTACTGAATTACCATGTCGTAATACACTCAGACGTCTGTCTTCTGTCTGCAATTGACTTAGAATGTCTGGTCACAGTGCACCCCCTTTCCCCTTTTGGTGTATCCCATTGTTTTCAGACTGTACTTAAACCCTGCTCCTTCCTCAGTCGGGGTCAGCTCACAGACACAGACCTGCACTCTGTCTGTCAGTTCACCAGCTTGCCGGCATGCTTCAATAAAGTCACCTCACCACAGCAAACCATAAACTGGACTCTGAGAACTTTTCTTCAACAATTCTCTGGCTGTGTTTTCACCTGCACAATTAGCAAGTAGCGGTGTCGGCTACGAACAAAGCATACCTGACGGTAGCTAACTCGCAGTATATGTAAATAAGTACAATAAAGTTATACAAACCTGTCCAAAGACAACCAAGATATCCATTGGCGTTCTCGCCACTTTAATTTCACCAACAAATCCCGTTTTGAAATATGACCAAGCATCTAAACTTTGGTATGCCTTCAGTCTTTGCCTTGTGTATTGTTTTCCAGTGGTTGAAATCAGTTACATCTAAATGTCAGGATACCCGATATCTGGCCACATCTAAATATCAGTGGACCACTTCTCTTTTGGTAGTTTGTAGGGATCAATTTCAAGACCAATTGTCATTATTTTCATCGCATAATTCATGTTTTCTCCCCAAAAAACCTGTCTCCAATGCTTGTAACCGCCATCATGTTTGTAATGCTTGTAACCGCCTCCTCTGGACATGACCCAACTGGGAGGGTCATGTCCAGAGGAGGAAGTGATGTAAACGCATACTCTCTAATAGAGTGAAGCCTGATGTGCTTCAGTTAAGGCAATCAGAGACCAGTAGCATAGTCCCACCCTTTTCAGTTTCTTGAAATGTATTTCATGATCTCTGAAATGTTTCTGTGTTCTTGGAAATGTTTTTGTGTATTGTGAAATGTTTTTGTGTTTTGTGAAATGTTTTTGCGTATTGTGAAATGTTTTTGTGCTTTTTGAAATGTTTATTCCCATTAGCTTTCAGGGCCACCGTAATTTTCTCCTAATGCTTCGCGCTACAGATGGGTACTTATCCTCGCTATGGCTCAACAAAGGCACGCTCCGTATGCCACGAAGTTCGGAACCCTCTGGGTAAGACTGAAATTTATTGGCAATAGTGAAACACCCTCATGGGAAGAGGCAGCAGACTAATTGTTTTTTTAAAACCACATGGATTAGTCCACAAGACATCTATTCGTTCATACTACTACCGAACAGGAAAGAGTGCAAATTCATTTTTTTTCCAGGAAGCACCCCGAGACGATTTTTGGAAATAGCTTCAACTAAACCCGCCCTCTAACCTATGCCTCCAAGTTTTCCAACCTTTGGATAAGGCTGAAGAACATGGGCGATGGAGAAATTCGATGGAGTATGTAGCAGACCACATACTTTTCAGCTCATCTTGGATACAGGCACAGGACATATACTCATTTATTCTGTTGCCTAACAAGAGAGACTTTGAGGTCGTTTTCTGTAATGAACCATCGTTGCGACGTTTTCTGGAGATAGCGTCCGAAAAAAACCAAGATCTTGGATGGAAAATGTGGTCTATCGAATCTGCTATTGAAGTCGATATAGCCAACCACCATACAAACCAGTGGACAAATATGGGATCTGGTACGGCATTTATTTATTTATTGTTTATTTGACATGGACACACAGTAACATTGATGCTGTGATATTTAAATATACACAGGTCCCAAATGCACTGCTGTAAGTGTTTATAGCACAGTGCTAATTTTCAACACCAGTCCATGGGAGGCTTTTAAAGATTAAAAATTGTACAAAGAGCAATTTATGAAGAATAACAGAGATACCCATGACACAGTTCATTAAAAAAAATATCAGAATTAAAACATCCAGAACAGATGAAGATAAAAGTTCAATAAAAAGGTGAATGAAAAAGTTCCTTCAGGTAAACATGTATACAGGCAAATGTTTTATATGTGGGAACAATATTGTTGCTCTTTCAGCCATGATTTAATACCTTTGTTGAAGCCTTTGAAGTTAGTTTGCATTTTCAGCTCAGTAGGTAGAATATTCCAGAGTTTAGCTCCTGTGACAGAGAAGGCTGACTGTCCAAAGGACGTTTTACGCATCAGAATTCGACAATTACCATTAACAGAAGCCTGTATGTTCCCTCGACTGGAGTTCTGATTCCTGCTAACAAATTCACCAAGCATAGATGGAACAAGACTATGTAAGCATTTGTAAAACATTTTAAGATTACAGTAGCTAATGAAATTTTCCAAGCTAAGCATGTTATGTTTCTCTAAAACGAGACAGTGATGCCATCGGACAGGTTTTTTGTCCATTATTTTTATTGTCTGGTTGTATATGGATATGATTGGTTTTAAAGTGGTTTGCGAGGCTTGGGACCAGGAAGTGAGGCAGTAGGACAGATGTGAAAATATCATAGCGTGCATGTAGAGTTTGGCTGTGTTTAATGAGAGATACCTTCTAATGATCCTGAAACAGTTTAAGTTAGATTTAACTTTTCTGCAAACATAGTTCACTTGTTTTTCAAATCGCAGATGTGAGTCTAGGATGATTCCTAAGTACTTTACATCATTAACCATATTAATGGGCTTATCATTGATCTGAATCAAGAATGATTCTCCATCGTGTTGTTTACACGTAGAGAAACATATTGAGACCGTTTTTTTAATGTTCAGTGCTAAGTGAGAAGACTCAAGCCAATGTGCTACAGAGTGCAACGACTCATTCAACTGCTCAGCAGCTTTCATTGCTGATCCAGCTGGTGTGTATAGGACCGTATCATCAGCATACATTTGGCAACTGACAGCAGGACAAATCTTAGGTAGGTCATTGATATACATGCTAAAGAGTAGCGGACCAAGAACTGACCCTTGAGGTATCCCGATGCTATTAAAACAAAATGTGGACTTTTGCCCATTGGCTCTGACACACTGCTCCCTTCCTCTGAGGTATGAGTCGAACCACTGTAAAGCCTGATTTGAAAATTTAAATGTAGAGAGTTTGGACAGTAGTAAATCATGGTTAACAGTGTCGAAAGCCTTTTTTAAATCTAAAAAAACTGCTCCCACAATGTCCAAAAAGCCCTTGATTTTTTCAGTTAGGTAGAGGTTTGCAGTCTCCGTGGAGTATTTTGGTCTGAATCCAAATTTTTGTTGATGCAGTAAATCATTTGTTTCAAGATGTGACACAAGTTGCTCTGCAATGACTTTTTCTAATATTTTAGACACAACTGGAAGAACGGAAATTGGTCTATAATTGCAAACTAACTCTGGCTCACCCGACTTATAAATTGGACTGATAATAGCTTTTTTCCAGCCATCTGGGAAAGTTCTTGTTTTGATTGACATATTCACCAGATGTGTTATTGGTTTAAGTAGCTGAGATCCTTGTTTCTTAATCATTTCACAGTTCAGATCATAGGCATTCTTTGCTTTTGAGTTAGTAAGATTACTCAAGATTTTACTATTTTTTCCTGAATTTACCTTTTGAATATAAAATAAATTTGAACTACTCTCATCAGGGATGTTTGTTGCCCACTCCACAGGCTTAAAATTTTTAGACAGTTCATGGACTGATTTGATAAAATACTTATTAAACTCATTTGCAATTAATTTGTCATCAGAAATATATTCACTGTTTATTTGCAACCCTCTTATTATCTGTTTTTTAGTATCAGAGTTGGTAACAATGTTGATGTGTTTCCATAATGTAGAGCTTTTACCATTGGATTCCTCAATAAGGGTGGTGAAGTAATTCATTTTAGCCCTACGCATTTCAGCTACCACTTTATTTCTTAGACCTGTGTACACCAGGTAATCTGTATTATTTTTGGAGTGAAGAAATTTTTTTAAAGCCAAATCCCGCCTTTTCATTAGCAGCCACTGGTCCGGACTAAACCATGGAAGTGAGCCCCTCCTAGGGCTACTTTTCCATGTTTTAGTGTATTTGTCAACCAAGCCTGTGATAGCTGAAGCAAAGCTATCACAGCAGAAGTTAACATCATCCGTTTCTGTGACCATAGACCAGTCCAGTAGTGTTAAATCATTTTCAAATTCAGCCATTTTATTTTTAGGAATTGATTTGACAATTTTATTGTTATTTTTTGCATTTTTCGCGTCATCGGGATAACCACGCTTCAGCTTGCTCCATCCGCGAGAGAATCACCACAGCTCCATCAGCGCCACCATCGCCCCCCGTCGAGGAGCCCATGCAGCTGGGACGCACACGCCTCACCCCCGAGGAGAGACTCCGCCGGCTGGGGGATGGACGATGTTTTTACTGTGGACTGCTAGGACACGCCGTAGCTGACTGTCATGTCAAGGGTGCCCACAGACCTACACCACGACCAGTAAGGGTGAGTCATAGCATAACCTTAAATGACCCTGCTCAGTTTGAACCTCTTTTGACGCTCAGCTCTGACTCTGTCAGTCTTAATGTTCATGCATTCATTGACTCAGGCTCTGACGCTAACCTCGTGCACCCTTCTCTTGTCAGGAGATTAAAACTCAGAATATTCCGACTGCCCTTGGTGCTCCAGGTGAAAGCAGTGGATGGATCGGGACTAGGTAGAATCACGCACCGTACTCAGTCAGTTAAGATATCGTTTCCTGACTCTCATTCGGAACATTTAAGTTTTCACATCCTTGACACTATGACTCATGACCTCATCCTCGGGCACCCTTGGCTCAAACGACACAACCCTCAACTAGACTGGACCTCAGGACAAGTCTTAGCATGGGGATCACAGTGTCAGAAATCATGTTTTAAGTCTTATAGGAAAGGACAAATCAACCAAGACATAGATTTGACAAATATCCCTGACTGCTATCGAGATTTAGCTGAAGTATTTAACAAGACTAGAGCTACGAGTTTACCTCCTCATAGACCATATGACTGCCCCATAGATCTTTTGCCAGGTACTACACCCCCTAGAGGAAGGCTCTATTCTCTGTCAGCTCCGGAACGGCAGGCCATGGACAAATACATTGAGGAGTCTCTCTCTGCTGGCATCATCAGGCCCTCCTCCTCTCCTGCCGGAGCTGGTTTCTTCTTCGTGGAGAAAAAAGATAAGTCTCTCAGGCCTTGCATTGATTATCGTGGCATTAATGGCATCACAGTTAAGAATAGGTATCCTTTACCTCTCATCTCATCGGCATTCGAGCTCCTGGAGGGCTCCAAAGTTTTCACTAAGCTTGATCTCCGTAATGCATACCATCTCGTCCGCATTAGAGAGGGGGATGAGTGGAAAACAGCATTCAACACCCCTAGTGGACACTATGAGTATTTAGTCATGCCTTTTGGTCTCACTAACGCCCCCGCGGTTTTTCAAAATCTAGTGAATGATGTTCTCCGTGACATGCTGAATGTGTTTGTGTTTGTTTACCTAGATGACATCCTGATTTTCTCTCCCGATGAGGATACTCACCGCACTCACGTCAGGCAGGTGCTCCAGAGGTTGCTGGATCACCAACTATACGTGAAAGCTGAAAAGTGTGAGTTTCACAAGTCCTCTGTGTCGTTTCTGGGATTTGTAATTTCTGAGGGAGAAATCAAGATGGACCCCGAGAGGATTCAGGCAGTCACAGATTGGCCCACCCCTACTAGCAGAAAGGATATTCAGAGATTCTTTGGTTTTGCGAATTTTTATAGGAAGTTCATTAGGAATTATAGTACTATTGCTGCTCCTCTCCATTTGCTCACTGCTCCCCAGAAATCTTTCTTTTGGTCCCCCCAGTGTAATCAGGCTTTCCTGAAGCTCAAGGAAAGATTCACGTCTTCCCCTATTCTTTGTCTCCCTGAGACAGATAAGCAGTTTGTAGTGGAGGTCGACGCCTCAGATGTGGGGGTGGGGGCAGTATTATCTCAGATCAGTTCCTCAGATGGCAAACTTCATCCATGCGCCTTTTTCTCCAAGAAATTAACCAAGCCAGAACAAAATTATGACATAGGCGATAGAGAACTATTAGCTGTTAAAATGGCCTTAGAGGAATGGAGACATTGGCTCGAGGGCACAACTCAACCTTTCATTGTCTGGACCGATCACAAAAACTTAGAATATCTTCGCTCTGCTAAACGCCTCAACTCACGACAAGCTAGATGGTCGTTATTTTTCAGCAGATTCAACTTCATCATGTCCTTCTGCCCTGGTTCCAAAAATATCAAAGCTGACAGCCTATCCCGTAATTTTGGTCCCCTTTCTATTGATCCTGAACCCAAGACTATTCTACCTAGCTCTTGTTTTGTAGCAACCCTTCATTGGGACATTGAGTCACGGGTCAAGCAAGGCCTGGGAGATAATCAGTCTCCAGCGGATTGCCCACCTGACAAACTGTTTGTGGTTCCCGAGTTGAGGGGTCAGGTTATCCACTGGGCTCATACTCTGAAGACTGTCACCCAGGAATTAGCAGAACCACGTTCCTGATCAGTCAACGTTTCTGGTGGCCCTCGCTGAGGGCCGATGTCGCAAATTACATTGCTGCCTGTACTGTCTGTGCTACTAACAAGTCCTCCCATCAGAAGCCCATGGGACACCTACAGCCTCTTCCTGTTCCCAAGCGACCTTGGACTCACATATCCATGGACTTTGTCACGGGGCTCCCAGTTTCCTCAGGTAACACCACCATACTCACGGTTGTGGACCGCTTTTCAAAAATGGTACACTTTATCCCTCTGCCCAAACTACCCTCAGCTAGAGAAACGGCAGAGGCCATGTTTCAGCATGTTTTTAGGATCCATGGTTTTCCGGAGGACGTAGTCTCGGACCGGGGCCCTCAGTTCATCTCAAGGTTCTGGAAGGAGTTCTGTGGGCTGCTGGGGGCTACTGTCAGCCTATCTTCTGGATTCCACCCGCAATCTAATGGTCAGTCGGAGCGTCTTAACCAAGACCTTGAGACTGGTCTCCGTTGTTTGGCCTCCCAAGATCCGGATACCTGGTCAGCCAAGCTGATATGGGTCGAAATGGCCCATAACTCCCTGCCCTCTTCTGCTACTGGTATGTCTCCATATCATGTTGCCCATGGTTACCAACCTGTCCTTTTCCCCTCCTCAGAACAGGACTCCCCAGTCCCTTCAGCCCTGGCCCTAGTAAGAAGGAGTAAGAGAGCCTGGGAGCGAGCGAGGAAACAACTCCTATGTCAGTCGCAGGTTTACAAGAAAGCGGCTGACTCCAGACGATCGCCCGCTCCCACCTATAAAGTCAACCAAAAGGTCTGGCTCTCCACGCGTCACCTCCCACTTCGAGTGGAATCAAAGAAGCTCGCTCCGAGGTTCGTGGGCCCTTTTCCTATATCTAAGATTATCAATCCAGTCACATTACGTCTCAAGCTACCTAGGTCCATGAGAGTTCACCCTGCCTTTCACGTCAGTGAAATTAAGCCTGCCAAGGACAGTGTGTTTTGCCCTCCGGCCAGACCCCCTCCTCCCGCCCAGGTCATCGATGGGGACCCCATCTACACGGTTAAAAAGCTGCTGGCTGCGCGCCGTAGGGGACGGGGCCTGCAATACCTGGTGGATTGGGAGGGATATGGACCAGAGGAGAGATCCTGGATCCCTTCACGTTTTATCATGGACCCCACGTTAATATCAGACTTTCATGCCTCCCATCCTCGACAGCCTGGGCCGTCAGGAGTCGGCCCTTGAGGGGGGGGTACTGTCATGATCCGGTGCTTTGTTGTCAAGTCACCTTGCTTGTGTTCTTGTTTTATGTTTGTCTGTGTGCTTCCTGTTTTATTTTGAAACTCACTTTGTTTTCTTGTCTCCCCAGGCTTTACTTCCTGTTCTGGCTTGTCACACCCGCTCCCTGATTGTCCCTCCCCAGCTGTCTGTCATTACCCCAATTACCGCTTGTATTTAACCCTCGTGTCTTCCCCTGTCTTGTTGCCGGATTGTTTGTACTGTTTAAGTCACTCTCTAGGCGTTATCTTAAAGTCACAGTCTGATCTTGACCTCCTTTGTTCATCGACCTAGCTTTTTGCCTCTGCCCTTTTTTGGATCCCTTCGCCTGTTCTATTGATCTTCGTGTACCAAACCTTGTTTGTCTGACTACCACCTCTGTTGCCGACCTCTGCCTGTTTGAGAACCTGCCTAGTGTACCGAACCCAGACTGTAAATAAAGACCTTGATTTTTGCTCACTGGACCTGCCTCATATGCCTCTTTGGGTTGCTTTGCCATTGTTCATGATACACTTCTGATATTAAGGTGGCCACCAAGCAAATCTTTGCGTTTAGATGTACTGTCCCAGACTACCTTAGCGTGGTTTACCGTTTGGAAGTACTAATGCTGACACTGTTTTATCACAGCACGGTTGTCTTTTGTTCCATAGTGAACTTTAGCTGATCTCAGAGCAGTTTGGGGCTTCTCCAGCATTATTCCAAAATCAACAGGCAAGTTCGTAATATCGTCGGGCGGGATGTCATCTGGGTGTCTCTCACTGTGTGCAGCATGTAAACAGCTATCAGGACTCACCCCGTGTCCGTCTGCATCTGTCCACGCGCAAGGCCGCCCCGGGTTGGCTGCAGCCGCCAGCAGCGGCGGGGCACCAGCGTCCCAACACCCAGCAACCGGGACACCAGTAAAAGCAACCACAGGTCCGGTGGAGACAGCGCCGGCAGACGCGCCCACGACGCCGCCCACGGAGAGCGAGAGCAGCGGACCCACACAGGGCGCAACGCAGAGGGGCGCCAGTAAGTCCTGCACCGACGGTGGCGAGTTCAGCGCTGAAGAGCCAGGTGTAAATATAAGGTGAGATTCCTCAAAGACAGCAGAGGCCACCCCCTACAGATCCCTAATTCCATCTCCCTTGGTCCGTATAACAGATGAATCTTCTACACGGGGCAGGAAGACAAATGCTTCATATGCCAATCCTCAGACCACCAAGTAAAAGACTGTAAAACGTTAAAGTGCTGGCAATGTGGTCATCTCGGCCACAAAGCCAGTACTTGTAAGAGTGAGAGTATGTGCTCTTTGTGCGGCCAACTTGGTCATACCTTCTTTACCTGCCCTCAGTCTTTTGCAAACAAGACGAGGAACAGTAGACCCAACAACGCACCTATCTATAATCCAGAGCAATTCCCCCCTCCTCGAGCAGCCTTTCAGTCTTCTTCTCAAATTAAAACCACTCCACCCCAGGTTAATCCAACAGCGGCTCCCACACAACCACATGACACTCCCCCTCAGCCCATAGACCATAATGCCCCTCCTCACCTAGACGCACGTCAGGAGGCTGAGACCTACGCAATAGCCGACCTGAGAGAAGCAGCGGAGAATCAGACGGATCTGGACCACGACTCTGACGAGCTCCCTCCACTCCCGGACAGCAGTGGCAGCAGCAGCGAGGAGATCGAAGGAGGTTTCGACGCAGCCGCCGAGGGAGCAGCAGAAAACAGAGCAGACGATGAGGAAGAGGAAGACTTCAGAAACCCTGCCAGTGAAGCTGAGTCCGACAATTTCGAGAGTGCAAGCGAAAGCGAAGATTTCAGCCCTGTGCACATCCAGGAAGAAAGTATCACCGATTCTCCGGAGTCATCCCTGACTGAAGACGTGAGCCAACTGTTCTCCTTTCCTGGCTCCCCTTCACCTTTCCCCCAGGACCTTCTACCTGAACACCATACCGGATCATCTTCTAGAAAAAAACGTCCGGCTTCATCAGACAGTAACAAAAGAAATAAAGATGACCAGAAAATCACACCCAAGATAAATTAAATAACATCATGTGTTGCATCAATGTCGGCTCTTTTAACGTTCGAGGGTTAAAATCGGACAATTTTAGATCCCTCAAACTCAACTATCTGTTAGAAACCAACCTTGACATTCTATGCCTACAAGAGCTCGGACTAACAAACGACACTGATGTTAAAGATGTTAGCAGTAAATGGACTAAAGGATTATCTATCATTTCTATAGGCGAAAAAACAGCAGACGGAGTAGGCATTTTTTTTAACTCCTCCATACATATAATAAAACAAAGGTCTATTATACCAGGTAGACTTTAATTGGTAGATTGTTATTATAAAAGCATAAAAATTAGAGTTATAAATGTATACACTGCCCCAGACAAAATTAGTAAAATACACTTGTTCAGGAAAATGGAAGGATTAATAAATGTCGGATACAATGTTATTTTATGTGGAGATTTTTAATACAGTCACTGATGAGAAAGACGGAATTGCTGACACTAACTTTAAACTAACTAGAGAAGGGAAACTTTTAGATGAAATATGTAAAAGAGCCTCTTTAATAGATATATATAGATACCTAAACCCTCATAAAATAGACTTCACTAGATTTGACAGTAAAACTAAAACTAGAATAGACAGAATCTACGTATCAAAACAAATAAAACTGCTAAAATACAATACTATACTAACAAATTTTTCAGATAATTTATTAGTTAAAACATTCATGAATTGCAACAACGAAAAAAGAGGTTTTGGAAACTTAATACAACTTCTTTAAAAAATAACGAAATAGTCAATGAATTAAAAATAGAAATTGATAAAGTAATCGACCTAAGAGCTTTGGTTATAAATGATATTGAACTGTGGGAATTATTAAAAATTAGAATTAAAGACTTTTTACAATTTAAATGCAGACAATTAAATCATATAAAAAACACAACTTATAATGAAAACGTAAAAAAATATATTGAACTTAAATGTAATAAAAATAAAACTGAAGCAGAAGATAATTTAATGCAAGATATTAAAGATAGAATAGATTAAATAAATAGCGAATTATTATTTAATACATATCGAACTAGTAATAATGATAATAAAAGTAACTTACCCCACAGTATCTCACTGAGCCAAAAAAGAAGAAATGATAACTTTATCAATTGCATCAGTGACAGAGAAGGGAAGGTATGTTTTGATGAGGAGGGAAAGAGACATGCTGTGGCGGAGAGCTGCTCCTGTATGTACACGAGAATAAGCCCCCACAGCAATGTCATCTCCTCCTTTTTAAATGATATTACCCCGCATAACCCATCAACTTTTAGTAATTTATTGGGAGAAGTGAAGAAAGATGAGGTCATCACAGCCATTGGGCAGCTCAATAGGGGCAAGTCCCCCGGTCCGGACGGACTGCCCCCTGAACTTTACCAGGTGGCTGGAGATGGACTTGTCGACCTCCTTACCTCTGCTTTTAATATAGCTCTTAAGTATGGAACCTTATGTGACTCATTTTATAATGGCATCATGTATTTAATTTATAAAAAGGGTGAAAAATCAGAGTTAGAGAATTACAGACCCATAACAATAATGAATAGTGATTATAAAATATTAGCAAAAGTGATAATGAACAGGTTAAATGATATATTAGATTATATAATAGAAAGAGAACAGACATGTGTGATAAAAAGAAGACTGATGTGGGATAACATTTGCTCCTTAAGGGAAATCATATATAATAAAAATAGTGAATTTTATATTTTAAACCTAGATCGAAAAAAAGCTTTTGACTATTTATCCCATACATATATATGGACGGTTTTAGAAAAATGTGGTTTTCCCAATGAATTTATTAAAATGGTAAAACTGTTGTATGCCAAATCTAAGGTACAGGCAAATGTTAACGGTGTTCTTTCTGAACCTTTTGACGTCTTCCGTGGTGTAAAGCAGGGTTGCCCTCTGAGTGCAGCTCTTTATGTTCTCGCCATTAGCCCTCTAACCAAAAAAATAAATAACGACCGCAGATTAAAAGGAGCTTTAATCGGACATGCACTCAGAGTAGTAGCCCTTGCATATGCCGACGACATTACAGTCATCATAAACAACCAAGAAGAACTAGACATTCTAAAACTTCACCTCTCACATTATGAACAAGCCTCAGGAGCAAAATTAAACCAAGACAAAACTGAGGCTGTCTGGATTGGTAACAAACAAAATCAAACAAAAGTTAATGTAAAAGTAAAACATGAAATTAAAGTGCTTGGGATACTGTTAAACAATGATGACTGCTGTCTTTTAAATTAGAGCAGAAAAGTAGGTGAAATTAAAGAAGTTAAAAGATGGGAAAATAAGAACACCAAGTACAAATGCCGAATAAATATAATCAAAACCCACATTTTATCGAAATTACTATTCCTAACTTCTGTGTTTTCCCCACCACCAAAAATCATTGTTGTATTAAGTAAACTATGTATTAATCTATTGTGGGGCACAAACAGAGAAGTAACGCAAAGAAAATATATATATAAAAATAAACAAGATGGTGGTCTTGGAGCTCCTGACATAAGTATAATATTAAAAATACCTTTTATTAAAAACATATATAAAGCACTTAATAGAAATGCTCCATGGATTGGAGGAAACGAAACACAATGGGGCAAACTGAAAGGAAGATCTCGAACAAACATCCCATACTATAAACTACTCTTCGGAGATTTTATAACAATATAAACATCTAAATATAGACTGGGACAGATCCACGACAAAAAAACATCTACAAAACATTAAATGATAGTATAAATGGAGGTATAGTAAACTATAAAAACGCAACTCCTTTGGAATATGAAAAAATAACAAAAAACATACAAGATAAAATTTTATCAGAAAATCTCAGAGACACAGTTTGGCTCATGTCTCTCAATAGACTACCAGTGAGAGCAATTGTAAAATGGAGCTGTTTTGTTAAAACCAAAAACTGTCCAATAATAAATTGTGACAATAAGGAGACAAACGAACATTTATTTTTACACTGTCAAAGAACAAAACAAATAAGATCCTTGATGCGAAATGTGGGTTTTGATATTGACATAAACTATAAATCTGTAACGTATGGCCTCTTTAAAGAGTCTTTTCCCAATAACAAGAGAAGATTATTTTGGCTTGTGATGTGTGTAATAAACACACACATCTGGAAGACCAGAGCAAAAATAGTCCTACATCAAAAAATGATAAATGCCGAAACTGTGTTTAAACAAATTGTTTGTTTTCTCAGGAGGCTAAAGACTATGGATATCAGAAATCGCAGCCCTCTACCCTGGGACACTCTGTCTATTTAACACTGTAATTCTCTGAGACCTTCTTTTATATACTATATCTTATACCTTCATTAATTTGCTGATGAAACCAAGGTACGTTTTTTTTTTGTTTTGTTTTTTTCCTTGATTTGTTTTGTCTTCTCTTAAGAATGTGCTAAACATGCCTTTTAACCCTTTATGCGCCAGAGTTTTTCAAGAAAATATAAAATTCGGGTCAAATTGACCCAAAATCAAAAGTTAATTTGTCATAACTTTGGGTTTCTTGCATAAAACTGCCAGAAAATTACAGGGATGGATCCATACGATGGTCTTTGCAAGTAAAATTAATCATGACTATTTTTGTCAATTTATGTGTGTGTTGTATTAAAATTAATAGCACCTGTTGTCCTCCTGGGTCAATTTGACCCGGCCGAATTTAGTGGTGCAATGGGTCACACTATTGCGTTTTCCAGCCCAGTGAACACACCCACACACGCCAACATGCACCCACATGCACCCAGACACAAAAACACACACTTCCCTGCCCCCCCCCCCCCCCCCCCCCCCCCCCCCCCCCCGCTGCAGCCACTCCAGGAACACCTCCCCCTCCTGAGAGCCCTCTGCCTTCTGATGAGGGAACCTCACTCCCCCCCCCCCCCCCCCCCTCTCTGATCCCCAGACTGAAGGACCTGGCTAAGCATCTACACCTCCACTCACCTCCCCGATGTCCTTCGCCGCAGAACAGGTTAGAAGACAGCTGACAAGACTCCACGCAGGCAAAGCCGCAGGCCCTGATGGTGTGAGCCTGAAGGTCCTGAAAGCCTGCGCCCCCCAGCTCTGTGGAGTACTCCACCACGTTTTCAGCATGAGCCTGAGTCTCCAGAGGGTTCCCGTGCTGTGGAAGACGTCCTGCATCGTTCCTGTACTGAAGACGCCGTGCTCAAACATCGTCAAGGACTACAGACCGGTGGCACTAACGTCCCACATCATGAAGACTCTGGAGAGACTCGTTCTGGAGCAGCTCCGGCCTAAGGTCAGGGCCCACTTGGATCCACTACAGTTCGCCTACCAGCCCCGACTTGGTGTTGAGGACGCCCTCATCTTCATGTTGAACAAGGTCTACGCCCATCTGGACAGGCCTGACAGCACTGTGAGAGTGATGTTTTTTGACTTCTCCAGTGCCTTTGACACCATCAGACCGTCCATACTGGGGGAGAAACTGACAGCGATGGGGATGGAGGCTCCTCTGGTGTCCTGGATTGTTGACTACCTGACTGGCAGACCGCAGTATGTTCGTCTGCAGCACTGTGTGTCTGACAGGGTGGTCAGCAATACAGGGGCTCCCCAGGGGACAGTCCTGTCCCCCTTCCTCTTCACCCTGTACACCACGGATTTCAGCCACAACACCGACTCCTGCCACCTTCAGAAATTTTCTGATGACTCGGCTTTTGTGGGATGTATCAGCAAGGGTGATGAGGAGGAGTACAGGACTGTGGTGGGGGACTTTGTCACATGGTGTGGGCAGAACCACCTGCAGCTCAATGTGATGAAGACCAAGGAGCTGGTCGTGGATCTGAGGAGGACAAAGGCTCCAGTGGCCCGTGTTTCCATCCAGGTGGTCCAGGTGGACATCGTGGAGGAGTACAAATACTTGGGAGTATTTTTGGATCACAAACTGGACTGGACCAGGAACACCGAGGCCGTCTACAAGAAGGGCCTGAGCCGCCTCTACTTCCTGAGGAGGCTGAGATCCTTCAACATCTGCAGGACGATGCTGAGGATGTTCTACAAGTCTGTGGTGGCCAGTGCTATCCTGTACGCTGTTGTGTGCTGGGGCAGCAGGCTCAGGGTAGCGGACACCAACAAGCTCAACAAACTGATCCGTAAGGCCGGTGATGTTGTGGGGGTGCAGCTGGACTCTCTGACAGAGGTGTCGGAGAGGAGAATGCTGTCCAGGCTGCAGGACATCATGGACAACACCTCCCACCCCCTCCACAGCATGCTGGACAAACACAGGAGCATATTCAGTGTGAGACTCATCCCCCCACGATGCACCACAGAGCGCCACAGGAAGTCATTCCTGCCTGTGGCCATCAGACTTTATAACTCCTCCCTCTAAAATCACTGCTCCCTCAGGTCCTGGAGAATAGACTCTCACTGTTTATACTCCTGTGATATTGTTAATAAGCAAATCTTCGGACAAATGGTGCTATCATGGATATATTCACATTTTTAGTGTAAATATTCTTAATTGTTAATAGTGTGTACATCTCCACCTCATTCGGAGCCTCATTTCCAGTTAATTTTCCTTCAGGAAGGAAGTTGATACTGCTTAAAGACTCTGCACGTTGCAACCTGCTTACTTAACTTTTATGCTCTTTCATTTGTTTTTATTTTTACTTGTATTTATTGTATCTTTATTATTATTATTTTTTAATGCTACTGTCTATTCTAATGTCTTCATCTGTTATTTCCAACTGCTATACTGTGTATAAGAGCAACTGAAACAACCGAATTTCTCCTTGGGGATTAATAAAGTATGTCTGATTCTGATTCTGATAAAAAGGAGTTATATCCTGACTAAACTTTGACATATACCTGTCTTGGTATTCCATCTATTTGTGTGCCTCTGATAATAACCTTAGTGAAAATAATTCTGAATTTCTGTTTTTTTTTTTACTCAAAAATGAGGTATAATTTTATGTAAATCAGGGCTATTATACCATACATTACAAAAATAAATGTAAAATATATGTTAATATGTTGGAAACAAGTTCACTAAAAAGCAGAAACAAAAAAAAATTGGAGATAATTTTAAACTTCATGCTTCATAAGCAGTCAAAACACACCGGGTCAATTTGACCCGAGGGGACAACAGGTGTGACTATTTGCTTTTATTAAAAATATTGAAATGGTTACAAAACAATATCCTGACTAAACTTTGACATATGCCTGTCTGTGGTATTCCATCTATTTGTGTGCCTCTGATAATAACCTTAGTGAAAATAATTCTGAATTTCTGCTTATTTTTATTAAAAAATGAGGTATAATTTTATGTAAATCAGGTAAATCATACCATACATAAAAAAAATGAGTGTAAAATATGTTAATATGTTGGAAACAAGTTCACTAAAAAGAAGAAACAAAAAAAAAAATGGAGAATTTTATACTTCATGCTTCATAAGCAGTCAAAAACACACGGGGTCAATTTGACCCGAGAGGACAAAAAGCGTGACTATTTGTTTTTATTAAAAATATTGAAATGGTTTCAAAACAATATCCTGACTAAACTTTGACATATACCTGTCTGTAGTATTCCATCTATTTGTGTGCCTCTGATAATAACCTTAGTGAAAATAATTCTGAATTTCTGCTTTTGTTATTCAAAAATGAGGTATAATTTTATGTAAATCAGGTAAATCAGACCAATCATACCATACATTACAAAAATGAGTGTAAAATATATGTTAATATGTTGGAAACAAGTTCACTAAAAAGGAGAAACAAAAAAAATTTGAAATAATTTTATATCTCATGTTTTATAAGCAGTCAAAAACACACCGGGTCAATTTGACCCGGGAGGACAAAAGGTGAGTAGTAAAAACGAAGCCAATATGAGGGGTTAATATACATAAGAGTAGCAGCAACATCAATAGAGGGAATTTTTCTCAGAGTATCTCTGTTATTCAACAAAAAGGGAAAGCAATTTTATCAGCTGTTTAAGTGACAGCAGAGGTAAACTGTTTTAATGAGGAGGAAAAATGACTCGCTGTGGCTGAAAGCTGCTCCCTTATGTATGGGAGAATAAGCTGTCGCAGTGATGCTGTTTCTTCATTCTTAGATATCATAACACCGTATGACTCTGCTGTGTTTAGTGATTTATTGGGTGAGGTGAAGAGAGACGAGGTCGTTATGGCCATTGGGCAGATAAATGTGGGTAAGTCCCCCGGACAGGATGGACTCCCCCCTGAGTTTTATCGAGTGGCCGGAGGCAATCTTCTAACCTCTGTTTTTAACTCGGGTATAACAATGTGTTTTTGGTGAATCTTTTTATAAAGGAATAATGTGTATTATACATAAAAAGGGAGAAAAATGTGATTTAGGGAACTATCGACAAATTTCCATTATGAATACTGTCTATAAAAATTTTTGCAAAAACAATCATGAATCGTTTAAATAATGTTCTTGACTATATAATTGAAAAGGATCAGACCTGTGCCATAGAGGGTAGAGTAGTGTGGGACAATATCTGCTCACTGAGAGAGTTAATTTACAGTGAAAATAGGGATTATTATGTTCTAGGACTGGACCAGGAGAAAGCTTTCGATTATCTGTCTCATGAATATATTTGGGAAGTCATGAAGAAATACGTCTTTCTAAATAGATTCATTGATATGATAAAAATACTATAGGCTCTAATTTCGTAGACCAGGCGCAGGCGCGGCGCACCTGCCCTGCGCCGCGCCAACGGGGTGTATCCAGGGCATTTTGCGAGTTTCGTGCAGGGCGCAGTCTGGAGCATGGAGGCGCACCCACGCCTCCGTCCCTCCCAGCAGCGCAAGTAGCAGAGAGGGAGGAGAGGCGGCGTGAGTGAGTTTAACACAGCCCAGTGTAATCTTCACCAATCAAATGAACGCCTCTCCTCGCCTTTAAATGCGCTGCGGGCGAGGCACAGTGACAATTTCACCTCGGTGGCGAAGATGGTCAGAGCCGCTGTCACTTTTGCAGCAACTGGGAGAGTGCAGGGGCCACTGGGCCGCGCATCGGAGGCCATGATGCGCGTCACCGTGTGGACCACCTTACGGGACAGATGTAATCTATTCCTGTGTCATAAATAGGAGTACAAAATTAAGTGATTATTACATTTAAACACAGCAGCAGGCTAATCCATTCATCATGCTTGTGATCCACCTGCATTCCTGGTCTGTCATCGCCAAATAGCAGAACCTTTGGTGAAATATTCCCCCCCGATATCTCCTCCTTCTTGCAATAATGTACTCCATAATTTTAGATCACGTTAAGAACAAAGATTAAAACAGAGAAATATGGGCAATCGCAGGTAAATCCTTAAGACACCGAGTGACTTACATTTATTCAGCGAGCGTCTCTCTTTTTTCTTGTCTTTTGAATTTCATGAGATGAGAGAAGCCGGATACTCCGTATCGGATGATGTGGCCGTTTGTGGTTGGCTGAGAGATGTGAACTCGTTAGTTATGATAAACGTCTCTGATCTGTCATCAGATGTGATGGGACAATTAATATAGATACAAATGTATGTGCTGGTTCAGACGGTTACATTAAATAATGGTTGCTGTGATTGTTCATTGCATTGAAATGTGCCCGACACTGTGGACACCTGCCTGTGAGGTTATGGTGACGTGTGCGCACTGTGCGCCTATCAGCCAAATTACCACTGCACAGGGTGCGCCCCATCTGCGCCGAGAATAGACCAGGTTGGAGCTGGCGAGCTTTCCGCGCACCTTCCGCGCGTTTTTTTGGCTCGAAATTGTCACTGCGCCAAGCTGAATCTGTCGACACCTCCCCCTGGTGCACCATCACACCCATCTCGGCATAGCCGGTCTACCAAATTGTCAAATTGGCTGCACACGGCGGTGCGCTGGACAAAATTACCACTGCGCGGGGTGGGCCAGGAAATTAGAGCCCTATATGTCAAATCAAGTGTACAGGCAAATGTAAATGGTGTTTTAACCGATTCTTTCATGATCTCTCGCAGAGTGAAGCAGGGCTGCCCTCTGAGTGCTGCTCTGTTTATTTTAGCTATCAGTCCGTTAGTCAAAAAAATGCTAAACTAAACCAAAAGAAGACCGAAGCTGTTTGGATTGGAAAAGATGATTATTATGCAAAGGTAAGCAAAGAAATTAAAGTGCTTGGCATAATGCTAAATAATGATGATTGTTGATTATTAAATTGGAACAAAAAGGTAGATGAAATTAAAGAAGTAAAAAAAAATGGGACAATAAAAACACCAAATACAAGTGCCGTATAAACATAATTAAGACCCACATAATATCAAAGATCTTGTTTTTGACCAGTGTTTCCTCCACCACCAAAAATTATTGTCATATTAAACAAATTATGTACTAAACTACTGTGGGGTACAAACAGGGAAGTAACAAAAAGATGCATATAAAGATAGAAAAGATGGAGGTTTGGGGGCTCCGGATTTAAATATATTGTTAAGAATACCATTCCTTAAAAACATTCATAATGCAATTAATCGGAATGCGTTATGGATGGGTGGGGACAAAACACTTTGGAGTAAACTGAAAGGGAGATATGCTCCAGAGTACCTTACTACAAATTAATTTATGGTGATTTCATATCAAAATATGACCACTTAAAAATTGATTGGAATAGCACTTCAACAAAACAAATTTATAAGATATTAAAAAATAAAATTAATGGAGGATTCATAAATTATAAAAATACTTCTCCTGAAGAATGTGAACAAATAATAAAAAAAATGTATAGGACAAACTATTATCTGAAAACCTGAGAGACACAGTTTGGTTAATTTCTGTGAACAGATTACCTGTGAGGGCAATAGTTCGGTGGAGCTGTTTTGTTAAAACAAAAAATTGTCCAATGAACAACTGTAACAATGAAGAAACATTAGAACATTTACTTCTTCATTGTTACAGGACAAAGCAGGTAAGATATTTGATGAAAAATGTGGGTTTTAATGTTGAAATAAATTATAAATCGGTAATGTATGTGTCATGATCCTGTCTGTCAAGTTCCCTGTCTGTCTTCGTGTTTCATGTTTTATGTTTCACTTCCTGTTTTATTTTGGTGATTCATGTTTCTTTCTTGTCTTCACTGGTTTTACTTCCTTGTTCCGGCTTGTCACACCTGCTCCCTGATTGTTCCTTCCCAGCTGTTTCTCATTACCCCTCATTATCTCTTGTATATAACCTCCTCTCTCCCTCTGTCTTGTCTCTAGTCTGATCACGACCCTTTTTGCTCTCGACCTCGTTTTCCTGTCTTGCCCCTTTTTGTATTTTTCTGCCTGCTTTTGGACTGTCTTCTGTGTATGACCTCTGCCACGTCTGACTTCCACCTCTGTGTATCGTACCCTGCCTGGCCTGAGAAAACGCCTTTGGACTGTTTAATAAACCTCGTTTTTTGAACCTTGGACCTGTCTCGTCCTTCCCATTGGTTGCTCTGCCATTGTTCCTGATAGCATGGTATTTTAAAAGGAAAATTTTCACGATAACAAAAAGGAGATTGTTCTGGCTTGTTGTGTGTAATAAATACACACATTTCGAATACCGGAGCCAAAACAGTTTTACAGCAACAGATAATAAGCGCTGAAAATGTGTTTTAAAATATTATCTGTTTTCTCAGGAGGATAAGGACCATGGACAGGAAAGGCCACAGCCCCCTGCCTTGGGATACATTACAGATCTGAAGTAGTCTTCTTATTCTGTCTCTTACTATCTTGTCTCTTTCACTCTCATTTCTATGCTAACAATTGTTTGTTAGCTCACAGGTTAGTATAGATTTAAATGTTTGTGTAATTTGATATACTCTGTTTTACTGAATTTTAAATCAAGAATTTATATTAATCTTTTTAACCCCTGAACTAAAAGTTTTCTTGTTTTTATTCTCTCCCATTAAAAAAAAGATGAGTGAGGCTATGACGACAAAGCCCACGACCACTCATTTGAGTGGGAATATACATGAAGAGGAAAAAAAAAAAAAAAAAAAGTACTGTGTGGCTAATCTGAATCTTGGAAAAAAAAAGCAAGGGAGGCTTTTTTACCTAATCCTAGCCCTACAGACAGTCAGTCTTGCCGCTATCGCTCAACAGAGACCCACTCCTTTTGCCACAAGGTATGGCTCTTTATGGGTGAGACTTAAATATGTTGGCGATGGTGATACACCTACACGGGAGGAAGTTGCTGAAGAAATTCTGTTCAAAACTTCTTGGATATGTGCAGAAGACATTTACTCATTTATTCTGTTACCAAACAAAAAGGATTATGAACTAATTTTCTGCCAAGAGACAACTCTGAGAAGATTTCGAGCTGGCTTCCAAAAAATCCAATGATCTGGCTTGGAAAAACTGGACCTTAGAGTCCGCCATAGAAGCTGATGTAATTAATCTTGTTGTTAAATTTTGGACCAGAAAAATCCCTGACCAAGACATCGAGTTGTATCTTAAACGCTATGGCGAGCTCATACAACCTATCTTCAAACCACTGGACAAATATGGAATCTGGTATGGAGTCAGGAAATACAAGATTAAAGTGCATAAAAACAGCAACGGCACCCCGTCAGGATCCCAAACACCATCTCCCTCTGCCCTTACAATGGGCACATTATATATCAGGGTCAGGAGGCGAGATGCTTTATGTGCCAATCTGCGGAACATCAGGTAAAAGAATGCACTGCATTAAAATGTTGGAAATGCGGCCTTTTTGGTCATAAGGCAAATCAGTGTGACAGGGAGAGTATGTGCTCACTATGTGGACAGGGAGGCCATACTTTTTTCAGCTGCCCCGCTTCCTACGCAAATAAAATAAGGAGCGCTCCATTAGTGAATACTCAGGCCACTGCTGTTACCGTCCTTTGACTCCCCCCCATGCAGCTGCCCAACCCTCCTCTCAGGAGGGTTGGGCATCCCACCAGACCTCTACTGGCATCCCACCAGACCTCTACTGCAGGCCACTGTTCAGGTCCCTCCCCCACAGGCAGACAACCGGTCTGCCCCTGAGAAAACCCCTCCTACAGGCATGCAGAAGGTGGAGGAGGAACACCAAGATCCCGGCCTTTCCACTGCTCTTCCACCTCTCCCCAACAGCAGCAGCGGAGAGGAGCTCGGAAGTGACGACGTGATTGAAAACGACGATGAGGAAGAAGAAGAGGATGTGACTGACAACAACGATGAGCCCTCTGACAGAGACGGAGGGTCGGAGGAGATCTTCGAGTGTGCCAGCGAGAGCGAGGAGTACAACTCCTAAACCACCTGGAGACCAACTCACCAGCTCACCGCGGTCCTCCTCGGCTGAGGGGGCAAGTCAGCAGTCCTCCTCCACTGGATCTCCTTCCACCTTCCCCCGAGAGTTCCTGCCTGAAGCCCACGGTCCTGTGAGCAGAAAAAAACTTGGTGAACCATCCACAGGTTTTAAAAAAAAAAAAAAAGAAAAAGAAAAGGATGAATCTTAAAAATAGTCCAAAATAATCATTTACTTCTCCAATGGCTATTAAGGTCGGCTCTTTTAACGTAAGAGGGATACAATTTGACAATTTTAGATCTCTAAAACTTAACTATCTTTCTAACTCCACCTTGGACATTTTATGTCTCCAAGAGCTAAGACTTACAGAGAACACGGAGGTAGAGGATGTTTGTAATCATTGGACTAAGGGACCATCTTTTATCTCAATCGGAGAAAGTGCTGCTGATGGAGTTGGCATTTTCTTCTTCTGAGGCCAACATCATCAAAAGAAGAGACGTAATACCTGGCAGACTTTTACTGATTGACTACTTTTATAGAAATAATAAAAAAAAATACACATAATTAATGTATAAACTGCTCCAAATAGAGCAAGTAAGTTACATGTATTTAAAAAAAAAATGGAGGGACTTACTAATGTGGGATTTAATGTAATTTTATGTGGTGATTTTAAGACCATTACACATGCAAATGATAAAATTGCTGCCACTGATTTTAAACTAACAAGAGAAGGAAAAATGTTGGATGAGGTTTGTAGAAAAGCCTCCTTGATAGACACTTTTAAATACCTCAACCCTTATAATGTAGGATATACCAGATTTGATAATAAGACAAAAACCAGGATAGATAGAATTTATGCATCATCTCAATTAAAACCTATTAAATATAACACCATACTTACTCAATTCTCTGACCATTTATTAGTTCAGGCTTCTATTAATTGTAGCAATAATAATGACAATAAAGGTTTCTGGAAATTAAAGATAATGTGCCTAAAAATATTGATATAATACAAGAATTAAAAATAGAAATAAGTAAAATAATTGATTTGAGTATATTAGTCAGTAATAATTTAGGACTTTGGGATCTCCTAAAGTGTAGGATTAAAGATTTCTTGAAATTTCAATGCAGAGAACTAAACAAAATAAAAAAATGTAGATTATAATGAAAAAATTAAAAATATATTGAACTTAAGTGTAATAAAAATAGAACAGATGTAGAAGATAATTGAATGCAAGAGTTAAGAAAAAATAGATATAATAAATAATGATTTGTCATTTAATGTACAAAAAGCATGTGGCAATGATGACCGAGGTAATATTTCTCACAGTATTTCAGTAACCAAAAGAAAAGAAGCAGTAATTTTATCAGTTGTGTTAGAGATATTAGAGGTAAGCTTTGTTTTGATGAAGATGAAAAGAGGCGTGCGGTTGTTGAGGTTTGCTCCTTTGAGTATAGGAGTTCAAACTTCAGCAAGGACGCTGTTTCATCTTTTTTAAAAGAAATAACACCGTATGATGATTCTTTTTTTAGTGCACTTTTGGGAAAGGTGAGGAGGGATGAGGTGATCTCGGCCATCCAGCAACTAAACGTGGGTAAGTCCCCAGGCCCCTAACGGACTGCCCACTGAGTTCCATCAGGTGGTTGAAGGTGGCGTCATTGACCTTCTGACCTCTGCTTTTGACATTGGTCTTCAAAATGGTGTTTTAAAAGGACTTATTTTTTAAATGGAGTCATGAATTTAATTTATAAAAAGGGAGATAAATGTGATTTGGGAAATTATAGACAGATCACCTTAATGAACACAGACTAACATTTTAGCTAAAATAATCACCAACAGGTTAAATGATGTCTTGACCTAATAACATAAAAGGAACAAACATGCTATTAAAGGCAGATTCATGTGGGACAATATATGTTCATTGAGAGAACTAATAAATAATAAAAAATAAAGATTTTTATATCATAGGCTTGGACCAAAAAAAAAAAAGCATTTGATTATCTGTCATATGACTATCTATGGGCAGTTATGCAAAAATATGGTTTTTCCAGTTGCATTGATTGATATGGTTAAAACATTATTATAAATCAGTTGTTCAAATAAACATAAATGGTGTTTTGTTTTGAAAAACAAATAAAAGCAAGGGAGGCAATTTAACCTAATCCTTTGCCCCACAGACGGTTACTTCTTGACGCTATGGCTCAACCGAGGCACACTCCGTATGCCACGAAGTTCAGCACCCTTTGGATAAGACTGAAATTTATTGGTAATGGTGAGGCACCCTCATGGGAAGAGGTGGCAGACCATTTATTGTTCAAAAGCGCATGGATTACACCACAAGACATCTATTTATTCATTCATTCTGCTTCCGAACAGGAAAGAGTATGAACTAATTTTTTGTCAGGAAGCACCATTGAGAGGATTCTTGGAAATAGCTTACTCAAAAAGCAAGGATCCAGTTTGGAGAAAGTGGAGTATTGAATCATCCATACAAAACGATGTGATCAACATAGTCGTTAAATTCTGGACAGGCAAAATCTCCGACCATGATATTGAACTGTACTTGAAAAGATTTGGAGACCTGTTACAGCCTGACTCCGGACACCGTTCTCATGTAAACGGGAGGCGAAAACTCTCCATTTTGGGCTGAAAATGGAGTCGTGTAAGCACGACCTGAGATTAATACAACAGCCGATGTAAGGGAAGCAGCAGAAGCCCAGATAGATCCTGACCGTGCTCCCTCCACTCCGACAAAAGCGGCAGCAGAGAAGAGATTGATGGAGAAATCAACGGAGCCGCTGAGGGAACAGCAAGAAATGGAGCAGATGAAGAAGAAAATAAAGAAAGGGATGATGACAACGGAGCCTGTCAGCGAAGCTGAGTCAGAAAACTTTGAGGAAAGTGGAATTTCAGCCTCATTTACATACATGAAGGAAGAATCGCCGACTTGCCGAGGTCCTCCCCGGCTGAGGTGAGCCAACTGTCCTCCTTTCTCGGCTCCCCTCCACCTTTCCCCCGGGAGCTACTAACTGAGGACCAGCGATCATTTACAAGAAAAAAATGCCCAGCTTCTTCAGACGGTAACAATAGAAATAAAAAAAAAAAAAAAAAAAAAAAAAAGGAAATCACACCCAAGATAACAAGATGTTCTAATAATGTAGGGCTCTTTTAATGTACGAGGGATAAAATCGGACAATTTTAGATCCCTCAAACTTAATTATCTTTTAGAAACTGTTACGTTTCTGCAAGTCACATGACGTGAATGACAGGGGTCACGGACAGGGAAACTAACAAAAGAAAGTCTGCACCGTAATACAAAAACAAAATAAGGCCTCTGGGATCTAAAAGTTTGAGTGGAGGTTTGACTCTCCACAGCCACCCACTAATTCTACTAAAAGAGTAGACAAACTGCTGCACCCATTTTAAATTTTTGCACAGTTACTCAGTCTCAGGTTGACATGATGATTGGTAGTCTCAAAAAGGCCAAAGACTCATTTGATATGGATATATTGTTTCAGAAAATTCAAAAAGGACTCTTATAGCCCCGTTAACAAACATAATAAACACCTCTATATTGGAAGGAGTTTTCCCAGATTTCTGGAAGCACTCAGTCATTACACCTATCCTTAAGTCAGGTAATCCAACCATAACCAGCAATTACAGACCCATAAGCATTCTCCCGACAGTCTCTAAAGTACTGGAAAAACTGGTGTCAGAGCAAATCATAAAACATTTGAACAACAGTCCGTATATCCTAAACCCAATGCAATTTGGCTTCAGAAAACACCACTCCACTGAGACAGCTTTTTGCTTCCTCCTGGAACATATAAAATCAAAGCTGGATGCTGGTGGAGTTGTAGGAGCTGTCTTTAATCGACCTGAGAAAAGCATTTGACACTGTCAGTCATCATATTCTGCTGTCCAAACTGTCATATTTTAACCTCTCTGTGAATGTAATGAGATGGTTTTTAGTCATACCTCTCATCAAGGACTCAGTGTGTTTGGGTGCACAACCTAAAATCAGCATCGCGCAACAGCAACTTTTGCGTTCCACAAGGGTCAGTTTTGGGCCCAATGCTCTTTATTATCTATGACCTCCCAAGTTGCTGTCCTTCGAATGTAATCTGTCAAATGTATACAGATGACGCAGTCCTGTATGTTCATGCAAAAGACAGTGAGCAAGCTGCCCAGGAGTTGACCTATGCCATGACTAACGTGTATCAATGGCTTGAAAGCTCTCAGCTGCATCTTAACATCTCCAAAACTGTATGTATTTCTCTACAAAAGCAAACAACAACAGTGATCCTAACATTTTTGTACAGGGTAACAAGACCGAGGTAGTTCAAGAATTTAAATACCTTGGTGTAATCTTGGACTCTCAACAGGTCAAAAAGACTGTGAGCAGAATGAAACTTAACCCTTTAGGCGCCGGAGTTTTTCAAGAAAATATTAAATTTTTCTATCATTATTTGAAAAGGCTGTAGTTTGAAAGTGGTTAGAGATAAAAGGCAGACTGTCAGTGAGAAAAATCTTCAGTATGACCCAAAAATTTGGGATGGAAGTAAATAAACTCATCTAATTTGCATATTATGACGTCATCAGATGGCAGCCATATTGGAAAATATTCAATTTTGATATCAAAATTTCAAAGGTTGTAGTTTGAAAGTGGTTAGAGATAAAGGCAGACTGTAATTGAGAAAAATCTTCAGTATGACCCAAAATTTGGAATGGAAGTAAATAAACTCATCTAATTTGCATATTGTGACATCACCAAGTGGCGGCCATATTGAAAAATGTACGCAAATGAAGTGACATGAAAGCTTTCATCTCAGGGACTGAAACATCATACCAGTCATGAAATCTGGAGTTTGGTTTGGGGTTTTCCCTCTCTAAGAACTGGTGGGCATATCTGTTTGTCTCATTTGTGATTAGGCCAGAATTCACCATCCAAAAAAAGAGACAAGAAGTCATTGGGCTCAAAATTTGTCAGATCCCTGTCTCCACAATACCAAACAGGCTCATCAAAATGTCTGATCCACTTTTGGTACTCTTCCTCATCCCTAAGTAAACCCAGGGCATCATCATTGTAATTTACGGGCCGAGCACGAATGCCCCACCGCTATTTTGACAGTGCTTACTCACTCACTGGACGACTGAACGTCATCTCAGAGGGTAAATATCCTCAGAATCAGAGTCAGTCAGTACTTGACGAAGTAATCTCAGCATTGTCAGTACTCTAACTCACTCTCTATCTCACTCTCTCTCTCTGCGTGTCTCTTTCTCTGCTCCGCTTTACCACCACTCGCGCGTCTCCCCGATCTGGCGTGTGTGTTTCAAACTAAGTTTACGCCAAAACTTTGAATAGAAACACGCCCACAAATGCTCCTCAGATTAAAATGACACATGTCCACTATCTCCTGGTGAAAAGTGGTAACACTATTCAGCACTGTATATGCAGCTATGGCCTGTTTCATCCAGCAATGTTGCTTGTCGCAATTTTGCGACTTTGGCGCCTAAAGGGTTAACCTGTCCGACTTTAGATTTATAAGAAACAACTTAACACCAGAGACGCAAAAGTTATACTTTGATGCAATGATTATGCCACACATGTCAAGCTGCCTGACAAGCTAGGCATCTGCCTGTAAAACAACCCTGAAGCCAGTTGAAACAAACAGTCTATAAACAGGCATTAAAGTTTTGGATAAGGAACCCAAGTCATACCACCACTGCCTGATATTGAATAAGCATGAGCGACTAAACTGGGACATCACGATAAAATATACCCACTCTGTACTTGTTTACACTGTACTGTACTTTGTTTATATTGTTTATAAACCTTACATGGTCAAGCTCCACCTCCACTTAAAGATTTTGTTAAAAGAAACTCCAGTAGATCTACCAGAGCAGGCCTCAGAGGTGACTGCGTTATACCATTTCGAAAAAGTGCCTGGTCAAGTAGTATTCTCATTTCGTGCATCCCAGACCTGGAACCAAATACCAAGTACTATACGTGAACTACTGACTCTGACTTCTTTCTCCAAGCACCTCAGAGCATGGCTGTTGGACAACCACATCTGTGATCATAACCGTGTATAATGTGTATGTATGTCTAATGGGCTCAGTATGTTGGGGCACCTCCCATTACTGTCCACTGCTGCATACATAAGTACAACTATGTTTGCCTTTTTCTTTACCTTCTTTTTGAAATCAGTGCTTACATAAGACACCTATGTATGCATTCTTAGTGCAATATCTACTCACACATCTGCATGTGCAACCGTGCTCTATGGGCATTGTGCAATAATATATTCAGTCTGCCACTTTATAATCCTGGGCAGTTAGGGTGATGTGCAATGCAACAGGCACTTTCATTTCTGTACAATATAGGGCAATGTGCAATATAATGGAGACCTGAGCTCCCAGGCAGCTAGCACTGTGCACTTTAGCATTTGGCACTTTAGTTAGCACTCCAGCACTTTTGTAATTCATTGTGTATAAGTCCCATGGTCCCCCAACTCTCAACCTGTTTTTATTTTTAGACTGTATGTCATCTTTTTTGATGCTTTGTCTTTTAACATGCTCTGTTTGTTTTATTCCTATTACTGATGTTTGTTTTGGTTTTATGTGTTAAACACCAACCTGCTAATGGGATTTGGGATGGAAATTAGCCGCTGCATTTACATGTAAATGTTCATTAATGCATACTGTCCCATTTTTAAAAAAAAAAAAAAAAATAAATCCTAAAGGAAAAAAGGCCTCAAACAAAGGTGGAGTCACTTGGTGGGGAGAAAACACTAAGTGTAAAAGTCTCCTTAGAGATCAACTCTCACAAAAACTCTAGTATTCACCCTTTTCCCCTCAAAACATACATGCACACACACTCTCAAAAACACTCATTCCACAAACCAAAAGAAACCAACTGAAGGTGTTGGCTCTTTGGTGTAACACACCTAACTGAGGGAAAGAGCCTCCTTTTATAGACTGCCCAGGCTGATGAGCAGCAGCTGGGTGCAATGAGGCCAGGTGAGCTGAGTGAGAGGCTCGTTAGGAGTGCTGGAGGTCACAGACTACCTCCATCTGTAACATCTCCCCCCAAAAAGACAACAAATCTAATATTTGTTGACATAAACAAACTTCAAATTCAACACAAAGTTTACTGTAGGACTCTATCATTTAACTCCACCCATAACCACAAATAGCTAGTACCCAAAATACTAGATAACCCGTTAGGAAAGAAACGATTTGTTTACAACCAGAACCTCTGAGTAGAGTAACCTCCTGACTAAGAACAAAAATACTTATTTAGTAAGTTGCCACTCATGACAGACAGTCAGCGACTACATTGTCTTTTCCTCGTACATGTTGGATTTTCAGTGGAAACTCATGGAAAGCTAAACTCCAATGGCCTCCACTGGTGGAGGCCGATCGCTGCAGGAACAACAAGGGGTTGTGGTCAGTGTAAACCACTGAAGGATCAGATGTAGAGATACAGATCTCAAAATGTTCTACACCCAAAATCAAAGCTAATGCCTCCTTTTGGATGGTGGAGTAGTGCACCTGACTAGGACTTAGCTTCTTTGAGAAGAATGCCACAGGGTGCTCTACTCCATTTCATCTGCTTGGACAAGGACTGCTCCTCCACCTACATCACTGGCATCTGTGTAGAGGAGAAAAGGATGACCAAAATCAGGAGCTGCAAGTACAGGGGCCGTGGCCAAAAGTGCTTTCACTTTTTCGAACGCTATCTGGCACTCTGGGGTCCAATAGTAGAAGACTTTCAGGCTGGTCAAGTCTGTCAGGGGAGCTGCTACTTGAGTAAAATTTCTGCAAAATGCCCTGTAGTAGCCAGCCATCCCCAAAAACCGCTTGAGCTCCCTGCGGGTGGTGGGCATGGGGCGGTTTGTTTAGGCCTCTACCTTTGCAGCTAGGTTTGCAGCCAGTTAGGTTAGCTGTTTTCAACCTTTCAAACACTGCTCAGATATGCTCGAGATGGTCAGACCAGGAGTTGCTGAAGATAAGATAAGATATTCCTTTATTAGTCCCACAGGGGGGAAATTCCAAAATATACAGCAGCTGCAGGATACAAGAGAAATATAAGAAAGAAGCATTATACTGAAAATAAGGTAATTACAAATCAAATACAGTAATGTAAAAATAGAAATAAAAATTTAAAAAAATATAAAAGTATATACTATATAGTAAGTGGCATATTTACAGTCCTTATGTACATGTTTGTTGTTTAACAGATGGTTATGTACATGTTGATATTTTACAGATTGAGATTTGAGATATTATAATATAAATATGGTGGCTATGTACATACTACATACTGAATACTACAACATCATCAGTGTAAGCCTCTGTATTGTCAAGACCCCGCAACACCATGTTCATTAGCAGTTGAAAAGTGGCGCCAGCGTTTCTCAAAACAAACGGTATTCTCAGATAATGAAACAATTTATCTGGAATCACAAATGCCGATAATTCCTCGGCACGTTGGGTTAACGGGACTTGCCAATGTCCCTTGAGTAAATCAAATTTACTCACAAAACTAGCTGACCCAATCTGGTCCACACAGTCATCCACTCTTGGCAGTGGATAAGAATCTGGCTAAGTCATGCTGTTAAGCTTGTGAAAGTCAGAACAGAACCTTGGGTTTGTGATGTTTGCTTTTGGTACCAAAATGCAGGGTGAACTCCACGAGCTATTGCTAGGTTCAGTGATGCCATGATCTACCATATACTCAACTTCTTGCCTGAATAAAGCGCGTTTCTCTAGGTTCTCTAGACAAATATCTTAGAGCATCTATGTCATGCTGTAAGATATTTGTCTCACAGGGAACATCAGAAAAAATACACTGAAACTCATTCAACAATGATGCTACATCGGCCAATTCTTTTGGGTGTAGGTGAGACAAATAACCATCAATGTTTTTGGGAATCTCTGCGTTGACGAGCTGCATCATTGGCACAGATTCTGTGCAATCTTCATCAGGCAATGTTTTGGAATTCAGCACACCACACTGTGGTGCTTGTTTATTTACCCCTTCTTGTTTGTCTGAGGTGTAGTATGGCTTGATCATTTTTACATGACACAATCATTTTTTTCCCCCCTACGCTCTGGGGTAGAGACAATGTAATCTAGGTTTCCAGCTTTCTCTTCAATTGTGTTAGGTCCAGAAAACCGTGCTTCAAGGGGAGATCCAACAACAGGTAGCAAAATCAAAACCTGATCCCCTATATCAGAAGTTCAAGAACAAGCTTTTCGAGTTTTCTTCAAGTTTTCACAAGCAATTTCACAGACCCATCGCAACCTGTAGCAAAATGCACACACATTATCCAAAAGGTTTGTTTTAGATCCTGACTCCTCCACAAGGAGTTTCTCTTTTAGTGAAGACATGGGGCCACAAACTCTGTGTCCAAAAACAAGTTTGTTTGGACTGAACCCCAATGACTCCTGCACTACTTTAAGAGCTGCAAATAGTACCTGAGGGAATGCTTCACTTTGGGGATAACAAATTGGTATATTTGGGCTAAAAAGTAGCCCTACTGACCTCAAATGAAATGGGGCCCCCTTTTTGGGCTACTTTTTCACTTTGGGCTCCTGTGGGCCCAAAAGGAAGAAAAGGAACCCACGTTCGGGGCTCCATTTTTTCACAAAAAAATGGAGCACATGAGCTGTACCACCACCGTTTGGCCACCAAGAGGTGGTTACGCCTAATTTTTCGTTGGCCACGCCCCACTGTCCCATATTGACCTGAATTCAATTTGGGGTTAGTGAATCTCAATGAATATTAGGATCGGGTACCTCCTACTTCAATAAAGGGCTCTGTTTTCATTCTGGGGTATATAACCCCATAACACTGCAACACGTTCCCATTGGTCAGGGGTTGTCATGACAACATGTGAGGGCCACGACCCCTAGGGGCCCCAAGTTGACAAAGGATTACTTTGGGCTACCTAATTATGGGGTATACATCAACGTTAAATATTAGCCCAAAATGAAGTCTTCACTTTGGGGCATTCTTTGTATTGGTTACAAGGTATCCCAAAATGTAGTCTTGATTTTTGAGTTTTCAAAAATTGAAAAATACCCCAAAATTAAGACTTCATTTACTTGCCAATGTTCAAAAAAAATACCCAAAATGAAGTTTAATTTTGGGCTACTTTTTTATCATTAAAAGCTCAGAATGAAGACTTCATTTTGGGCTACTTTTCCTCTTTTGTTTTTTTTTTTGTTTTTTGTTTTTTTTTTAACCCTCTATGGTACAGCGTTGCCACATGGCAGCAACCCCATTTTAAGCCTTCTACACACAGATAATACATCCCCAGTTATGATGCAACGCATTAAAAAAGAGGCGGGGTTCTAAGTAAACCAATAGCAGTGTTTAAATTTGTCACATGACTTTCTGGAGGCCACTTTGAAACCCTTTTCTGCAGACATCGACAGGAGGAGCCTCACCATTTGACTCCTAAAAATTCACCAAAAAAAGTGTTTTTTTTTAAGTTTTTCAATGGGTAAAAAAATATACACTCAATAATAGGTGAGTTAAGTTCATTATTATGTAGTTTCTTGCACTGTACTTGATCAATAAATAATAGAAAATGTTAAAAATGTGTACCTTGCCATATGGCAACACCGTACCATTATGGATTGCTAGTCTGGCATGTTGATAACATTTTGTATTTAGTTATCGGCCTACTTTTCAATTGCATTGGTGTATACTGATCTTCCATAGTCTATAAACTACAATAATGCACTTTATGAGTCCACATTGCATATGATGATATTTGACACATCTTTCTTCCATTTACAGAATGAATGCAAAATGTTTTTATGGTAAATCACAGAAAAAAGCTGAAGTAGCCCTCCCACTAGATGATGGTGAAGATGACAAAGGATTCAGTGACGAGGAAAATGAGCTGCTGGAAACACAGCAGAGTGACAGTGATGAAGACAGTGAGATGGATGAAGACTATGAGCCAGAGAATGAGGACAGTGGAGACAGTGAGGACAGAGACAGTAAGACAAAGATGGCCATCAACAAGTCAAATCAATTACTCAAAAAGTACTGTACATGTATTCGAATTAAATGTTGAAAAATGTCTTTTTAAAAGGTTTTACTTTCACATGAGATGTATTATTAACTGTTCAGGCTACTGGGGATTGTTTATACTATAACATGAGTTTTAAAATAAATGTTATATACAATTTTAAATAAAACTCTCTTGTTTTCATTACTTTCCATATGGTACAGTGTTGCCATATGGCAACGAACCCTAAAAACTACTAAAAAAATAATATTTTTTTAAAATGTCTCTTCATTATGTTTACTTGGTCTATTTCAAGACAAAAAAACACCCCAAACATTTTTTACCAACTGGGATCATAGTGCGTACCATAGAGGGTTAAGGGCCCTAAAATGAGGTCTTTAATTTGGCGTATTTCTTGAACATTGAAAAGTAGCACATCTCCCCTTCCACCCTCCTGGAGGTCCTGACATTCCCCCTCCAGCTCATCCTCTGGCTCCAAGACCCCCCTCACCCTAAGCCCAAGCCTAAGCTTAACCCCCCTGGATGTCAGACCCCCTCAAACCCCCCTCACCCTCACCTCATAATTTCAAGCGGCTGCCATTCTGCTCCCTGTTGAGCTAGCAGGGTGAAATTTGAAATCCTGACTCATGAGGCCCCCTAGTATTTGGGATAAAAATTTGGTCCCAATCGGCCAAAAATTAGGGTGAGTGTCTATTTCTACTGGCAGAATGGTCTCAGGGTGTAAGAAGTGAACAAGACCGGATTTTCCAGTAAGGACAAGGGGCAAAGATTTTCTACTGGGGCCCCGGGGCTGTTTTTTTAGTATGTTGTACTAGGCCTTATTTCGAGCGGACATGTGGTGGTTTGGTGTCTCTGTGACCTTCCTGTTACCCCTGGTGCCATGTCAAAATTTCAGATTTTTGGATATTGAAGCCCCATAAATCGGTCATTTTGAGGTCATTCAGCTCATGCACATGAACAGTCTCTTTCAAGGGCAAGTCTCTAGGTCATTAATAGTAATATACTGGCAAATTCCAGGGGGTGGGTGTGACCCCCCCTCTTCTAAAGTCATAAAACCGTAAATCGTGTCATGTGACATATGTCAAGGGATGGAGTCTAGTAGGAGGTGTTTAGGAGGCTGTGATGTCAGGGGGTGTGACATCAGGTATATGTCATCAGGGGTGTGTTAATTCAGGGGTTTAGGAGGAGTGTGTGACCCAATAGCTTTCAAATATTAGTTTTATTGTGATTTTTATGACTTAAGACCCAATGAGAATGTGATGACGTGTTTTTTATTGTCCTTAGAGGGGTGTGTTTAGTGTTTATTGCATTGATATAACCAAATATTTTCAGGATAAATTCTCTTTCTGCCCCTCATCCTTGCGGTGTGACAACAGGCATCTGTCACTTGTTGGTGCTGCCCCCTATCTTTATTTTTCTGCATTGCTGCTGCTGCTATTTTTGGCAACTCTGTGAAGGATTTCTGTCACTCTTGATTTTTGGGTGAAATTCCTGCAATACCACATGGCCAATCGCGAAGCAGCCAAGACTGGTAACGGATTTCTGGACCCTGGCTTTAACGCTGGTGCTGTACATGGAGGTATGTTCAGCATCCCTCAACCTTTTGATCTTTGTGTGGATGCAGCACCCCGCAAAAAGAGAAATGAGCGGTCTACTGCCTCATCAGAGCCTGTCCAGTTGGACCAACTACCTTGGTGATGCCGTGTATGCATATTCTGTTAAATGCGCTAACGGTAGAATTACAATGTGTGTGTGTTGCAGTGCAAGTGGGGATTCAGGGGAAGACATAGCAGTAGACTGCTCTATGTCTTTGAAAGACTGGAGACTGTTTCGGGGTGAAATCTGTACAGACCTTGAGCTATGTGGTTTTCCTGAGTCGCTGTAAGTGGTGCAGTGGGAGAGTGATGTAGGCCCTGAGATGTTCAGAGTTGAAACGGACCGCTTCAACAGATGTCCAGAAGATTTTATTTTTTTACGTGTTTGTGAGGACAGGGAAAAGCTGATCTCTGAGAGAGGCAGGGATGACTGGAGAATGCAGCCTTACCCCCTCACTCAAAAGGAATCTGACTCATGGTTTAAAACCTTTTTTTTCCATTCAGTGGTGTGACTGGGGGGCTCTGCAGAACTTTAGAGAAATTGACACAGGCATCAAAAGAGACAGAGTCAATTCTTGTTATGAGGGGATTAGAAAACGCCTTTTTTTCAAAGATATACTGGATGATGCGCAGGTTGCTTTCCTCAATACCTTGTGACGACCTAAAATCAGACACATCGAAAACTAAATGGTGGGTTGGATCTATAATATGTCTTCTTAAAAGAAATGCAACTGTGTTTATTATCACTAATGTATTTGTTTTGCTGATTTTAAAGATTGTGAACCAGCGCTTGAACCGAGTCCCTCATCACCACCACCTCCTCCACCCTCCCAGCTGATGGGTCCTGCTTTACACGTGATTGTCACCCCTCCTGCATCCACATCTTCATTCAGACCTTCTCAAGATGAGGACGTATGCGAACAAGAAGAACATCTGCATAAACACGGACACATCGTTGGGCTTTTACGACGGTGTAAAGCCATTGTTTACCATCTATATAATGAAATGCTGACTGAATTGTGGCAGGAACAGTGTTACGGTTGTCAAATACAACACCCCAGTCAGAAGCAGTGCACCTGTTTGTAGGAGACGGCAGGGGAATTCTGGAGCAGCACCTTCACAGACGTATACAGTAAAGTCTGGAATGACAGATTTATACAGGCCTTTTTGTATTTTTTTCACATAAACTACCAGTCATTCAGTATATCTGCCATACAAGCAGCTGCAACAACTGTTTTCGTGGACCTGGAGAAATCGCCAGATGCCATTGCAGAAAAAAAATCAATTAACTTTATAAATCGATTGGGGTGAAAACTCTGTGACATTTGCACAGCTTTGTACGGTGTACAACTATTGGAAAGGACTCGAGGACGATGCGACTTTTGGTGAAATCATGTGGTAATATTGAAAAGTAAATCCTGTATGTTTTTTTTTTTTTTTTAAATATTTTATACCTTAGATTAATAGTGTGTGTGGTTGTTTAAATTAAAAAGGTGTGGTACAACCTATATGCATTCATTTGTGTTTCTTCTCAACCATGGATAAGACGTTGCAGAGAATTTATTTTGACCCATCACATCCAGGGGCCTTAGCTAGTGTGTGTAAACTCCATAATGCTGTTAAAGAAACCACAGGGCAGTCACCTTCTGTATCCGAGGTTAAAAGGTATTTTTTGGGGCAAGACACCTATACTCTACATGCAAGGGCAGGGAAAAAATTTTCCAAGAAACAGAGTGTTTTTTCACGGTTTAGACGTACAATTTCAGGCAGATCTGGTTGATATAAGTGAATATGAGGCAGAGAATAATAACATCCGGTATCTATTAACATGTATTGATGTGTTTTCTAAATATGCATGGGTTAGATGTCTTAAAAACAAAACTGGCCTGGCAGTTACAAATGCCTTCAAAGACATACTGAGAGTGGGACGTGTTCCCAAAAAACTTCAGACAGATGCAGGCACAGAGTTTTATAACAAACATTTTCAACAGCTATTAAAAGAACATAAAATTAAACATTTTTCAACATCAAATGAGACTAAGGCCAGTGTAGTTGAACGCTTCAATAGAACATTCAAAACACGCATGTGGAAATATTTAACACCTGTTAACTCACTCAAATATGTGGATGTTGTTCAAGATCTTGTGAGTGCATGCAACAAGTCTTATAATAGGTCTACAAAAATGCCTCCTGCAGATGTAAATAAAGACAATGAAAAAACTGTCCATTTTAACCTGTACACGACAAAACCTAGTAAAAAACCCACAGGTTTCAAATTTAATTTTGGGGATACAGTAAGAATATCAAAATATGGAAAGTTTAGAAAAGGATATGAGCAGACTTCTACGGATGAATTTTTAAAGTAACTGATTGAATTGCAAGGGACCCCCTGTATAGAAACTATCTGATTGTGCAGGTGAGTTATTAAAAGGATCTTTTTATGAGCAGTTAATGAGCAGTTATTATTGATAAAAATAGAACCTTTAAAATAGAAACAATATTGGATAGGAAAAATATTAGAGGTCAGCGTCTTGTTCTTGTGAAGTGGCTGGGCTGGCCTGAGAAATTTAACTCGTGGGTGCCTGAAAGTGATCTTGAGAACACCGTTTAAAAAGAATGGTGTTATGTGGTTTATGCATCACTTGTGAAATCCGCTGGAGGGGGTGGGAGGATTAGGGCAGTATGTATAAGAAAAACGGATTTTATGTGACTCTACCCAGCAATGCATCAATGAGGGTTTATCCTAACAATAAAATATGGCACTACAGAACAAAATTGGCAAAACCTATCATTTTGAATAAGCCATATGAAGTGGGGATAATCGAATTCCAATATCCAAGAAACTGGTTAATATTCCCACCAAGTGATGGAAAGCTGTCTGTCGTCAATATGAAAAAAAAAAAAAGGAAAACGTATTAACACTAGGCCCTGGGTATTATGAATCAGTGCAAAGTGTAGTGAAAGAATTTAATTCAAAATGCGTCATTATGAGTGTGACAGGACGTATAAATCTACACTACAATCCTATAAAAAAATCATATTTTCATCACTGGCACCGTAGGATTAGCCATAACATTTAGAGGCAGACTTGCTGAGATTTGGGAATTTGACCCTGGAAACCCTTTCATCATGCAAGACATAGCCATTTATAACAAAACATCTGTAGCACTTTACCCTGCAGACATTTTCGGAGGGAGTTATAATTTATTTGTTTATACTGATATTTTGGATTTCCAGCTAGTGGGAGACAGCTATGTACTGCTCCTGCACTGTATAAATGTGTTTGATGAAGAACGTCACATGCCCACTTTAGCGTATGACAAGTCGCACTAAACATTGCTCTCAAAGTTGGTCATAGACGATATATTGATCTCTATTAAAAAAACAACCAAAACAAACATATCCCATTCAGATACAGAAAAGTGGTTGTCAAACTACATTTTAGACCTGTGAGGAGCGCATACTGAAACGCAGCTTGAGAATGGCCCACAGTCTATACACCAGTGATGACAGTAAATACATATCATACTATATGAATCAAGCAGGTGGGGATCTTCCAGGATTTATTGGTGCGAGAACCCAGTATGGCCATGGGTTGGGGGGTTTATTTCGCAATCTGTTTAGAACGGCTGTACCACTGTTGAAAAAGGTGGTTCCTTATAGCAAAGCCTCATTTAAAACAGCTGCAACCAACATTGTCGGGGACGTCGTGTCAAACATAGCAAGAGGTGCTGTCTCAGGAAGACAGGAAGGAAATGGAGAAGTTGTTCGCACCAGAAGACCCTTGAAAACCCCCCCTTCCTCTACCCCTAGAAGAGGTAGACAGCCCCCGATCAAAAAAACGTAAAAGGAAGGGGGGGTCAGCCAAACGCGTTAAAAGACGCACAGGAGGTGTAGGTATCAGATCTCTGCTGTCAAAGGACATATTCTAGGTGAGAAGTCTGACAAGGGAGTATGGCACTTATTCACAGCCAGTCAGAAGAATGTGTGAAAACTGAGCTGGATCTATTTACTGTTCTATACACTCAGACCTCTATTGAAAAGTCTACATTTGTGGAAATACCATCCGTCTCGGCTGTTACGGAGACGGGCCCTTTAGAATTTTATATATCTGCTAGTGGGGAGGACTACCTTTATTTGAATGAGTCCTATCTGTTAACCCATGTGAAGATCACATAATAGAAAATGGCACAAATCTGGCTAACGGCACTGATGTGGGATTCATAAACTATCCGGGATGCGCACTTTTCTCTCAGGTGGATATTACATTGGGAGACAGACTTATAACGCAGTCCTGCAATACTTATCCATACTGGGGAATAATTGAGTGTTTGATCAACTATAGCAAGGATACATTAGATACACAGTTTGGCACAGGCCTGTTTTGTAAGGACACAGCCCATCATATGAATGTTGCCTTGATAGATGACGATAACCACGGTTTGAGGGCCAGAGCCAGATACACAGCCAACAGTCGTGTTATTGATCTAATCTCGCCAATACACGCTGATTTGTTTTTTCAAGAAAAACTTTTGCTAAACTGAGTTGATGTCTCGCTCAAATTTATTAGATCAAAAGACGAATTCTGTCTAATGACCGCTGGAAATGAACAATTCAGTACTAGGATTGTGTCTGCCAGTGTTTTTGTGAAAAAAGTGGCTGTGTCTCCCACGGTCAGGCTGGCACACAGCAGAGCTCTTTCACATTGTAATGCAAAATATGCAATAGACAGAGTTTCCCTCAAGACATTCTCCATACCTGCGGGGACACGCGTGTCTAACCATGAAAACATTTTTATGGGCCAGATCCCTAAGTTTATCATTATCGGATTTGTTGATAATGAAGCCTACACAGGAAGCTATGCACGTAACCCATTGAACTTTGAACATTACGACACTGAATTTATGTGTCAGTCATTCCCAGCTAAGCCTTTTCAGTCGCTATTCCAAAGAGGCCAATACGTGAGAGAATACTATCAGCTGATTCAAACCACAGGCCGTCATCTGAAGGACAGATCGCTGGTCATATCACTTCATGATTTTGCTAATGGGTACACATTATTCTGTTTCAACCTGGAAGCTGATGAGGGCCGGTCAGGAAATGTCTCACTTATCAAAACAGGCAATGTGAGACTGGAAGCACGCCTCAGAGTACCTTTGCCCCGGACAGTTAATTTGATATGTTATTCTGTATTTGATTCAGTGATTGAGATATCAAACAGGAGGCAGGTACTTTTGGATTACTATTAATTTTCCTATACGTACCTCAAACAATGAATACTGTTGGGGTCTATACTCCATGTGGGCCTGAGGACATAGGAGGGGCCTACATGGAACTTTAAAAGCCTGACCTAGAGTTTTTCTGACCGTTTGGGAAAGGCACCACAGCCCCCAGCTTTCACCACCTAGGTGTGAATTTCAGTTCCTTTCTTCAACTCGTGGGACGAGCACCTAGACTGCTGTTCGTTTTTGTTTTGTTTTTCCCCTTTTCATCTCCCTTTGGACTCGACGCAGACCGCTGCGAAATCAGCTGATCGCACGTCTGTGAGGATGAACGCGACAACTTTGTTAGAGGCCTAACAAAGCATCTCGTCCTCCGTCCATGGTTTTGCCCGCTGCCACTGGACAAACCCTCACCTTGCCATCGTCAGAAGGACGTAAGGCGGACCGCCCGAGCCCAATTGAGGAGTTCTCCGCTGACCCAGAGCGCACGTCTGACCCAGAGCGTAGCGGGAGTGAACGGAGGACCCAGCACGCATCAGCGGACGCAACGCGCTTCTTCGTCCAAACTCCGGAGGACCGGAGCAACGAAAAGTAAGAGGCTTATGTCTGCGCAGAGACAATTAGTTTAGCGTGTAATTTATTCTTTTGTGCTTATGAGACCTGTAACACATTACTCATCTCTTTGTCCAGCTCGTTTTGAACAGACTGCCTCAGTGAAGTATTGTTTTGCTCATGTGGGAGTTGCTGCTGCTGCTGCTGTTTCAGTGACTCCATTTGTTGCTGTGGTACCAGAAACACTCAATTTTAACCCTTGTTTATGAGGTTGAAAATAAAGGGAATAGCAGCTCCTAACAAAGGCAATAGAAATCCTCCAGTCTGATTAATAGTCTTTTTCAAAATTTTGACTTTTTTATCAGCAATAAATCTGCTGATCTTCTTTTTCAGTTGGTTGTACGGTCTGTCAGTCAGTGGAATGTTACCTCTCAATACATTGAGGGCTATTTCACACAGGGCATTAACAAATTCTGTACTGGCGTTTGACACAATGACCTTACGCGTCCTTGGCGGCGATTTATATAGCATCTCCAGAAGAGTCAGATTTCTCTGCATGTGTTGTAGCATTGTCACACCTTTAGCTGCTTTTTAGGAATGTAAGCAACCGTTTGGTCTAAATTACCCAGGCATGACCCAAGTGAAGGAACCCAATCACTGTCTCTGGAGGTGAATATCACACTGTCTGTGTCACAATACTACACACGCTCCTGCAGTTTGTCCAACAAGTTGTATAACATGAGTCTGGCATAGGCTGTTGTCATGGCACTAATAAAGACATTAACATCTTTTGTTCTTCCCCATTGATCACCAATATGCTGCCATTGTACCATGGCCTCCTAATCTGAAATAAAAGAACTGATGCACATCAAATTGATCACTGAACATGAGCTGTGTGAACCTCTCTGGCTCTGTGATCAACTCACAGGTTGGCAAGTTATCCCTCATGCTAGTCTGCTGGACTTTTTCACCCACTTTCACCACTATCGAGAGTCATACAGAGATTCTAGCTGGAGGAGTAGCTGCTCTCTATGGGTTACGCAGGAGACGCTGACGGGGAAAGCGTGTGGGAGCGCTCGTGAAGCTGCGGCAGCGTGGATTCAGGACTGCCCTTCCGTCTATGCATCTTGCCAACGTTCGGTCTCTGGCTAATAAAATAGATGAACTGCTGCTCCTCAACTCAAAAAACACAGACTTTGACAGATCCGACGCTCTGTGCTTCACTGAGACCTGGCTCAGTGATCACGTCCCCGACTGTGCACTACGGCTGCCGGGCTTCCCGCTCTACTGAGCAGACCGCGTCACGGAGCTCACTGGGAAGACACGGGGTTGCAGTACATGTTTTTACGTGAATGAAAGCTGGAGACAGATATCACAGTGTTGAAGGAATCATGCAGCCATTATTTGGAGTCACTTTTCATAAACTGCAAACCCTTTTATTCTCCGCAGGAGTTCTCCTCGTTTGTCCTGGTCAGTGTTTACATCCCACCTCAAGCTGCTGTAGTGGAGGCATTACAGATCCACAGATCTCTCGTCAGTCTGCAGGTTTTCACACCCATCACCCACTCCCACTACTCCACCCAGCCGCCTGCACAATGGATTACCTAAACCTTGTTCCGGTCCAGAATCAGGAGATGGGCAGGTAACATCTCTGCAGATCCCTCACATCCTGGACACAAACTGTTTAGACTCCTACCCTCAGGTAAGCGATATGAGCACCTGTCAGTGGATTACCAACTTCCTGACTGACAGGAGACAGCTGGGTAACAATACATCCAGCATCCAGACCATCAGCACTGGCGCCCCCCAGAGGCGTGTCCTCTCCCCACTGCTCTTCTCCCTCTACATGAATGACTGCACCTCAGGGGACCCATCTGTGAAACTCCTGAAGTTGCAGACGACACAACCGTCATTGGACTGATCCAGGACGGGGACAAGTCTGCATAGAGACAGGAGGTAGAACAGCTGATCCTCTGGTGTGGTCAGAACCACCTGGAGCTTAACCCGCTTAAGACTGTGGAGACCCCCCCCCCCCCCCACTTATCATCAAGGACAGCACTGTGTCTACTGTGGACACATTCAGGTTTCTGGGATCCACAATCTCACAGGACCTGAAGTGGACCCCCCACATAGATACCATCCGTGAAAAGGCGCAGCAGAGGCTGTACTTCCTGCAACAGCTCAGGAAGTTTGGCCTGCCCCAGGAGCTGCTGGTCAACTTCTATACGGCCATCGTCCAGTCTGTCCTCTGCACATCCATCACGGTCTGGTTTGGATCTGCAACCAGGCAGGACAGATGCAGACTGCAAAGGAAAATCAGGTCTGCAGAGAAAATCATCGGGACCAAACTGCCCTCCATCCAGGACTTGTTCTGGTCCAGAATCAGGAGACGGGCAGGTAACATTTCTGCAGACCCCTCACATCCTGGACACAAACTGTTTAGACTCCTCCCCTGAGGTAAGCAATACAGAGCACTGTACACTGAAACCACCAGGCATAAGAAGAGTTTCTTCCCACAGGCTGTTGCCATGCTGAACTCCTAACTGCAAATGTCAGTCTGTCTACCCTATATATGATCATTCATTGCACATATCATCCTCCCACTCATATGCACCTGTGCACCTTGTTTGTGTTTTTTTTTTTTATCTTGCACTATGTACATATTGTACATACTCTATTTTATTTATATTCTCACCTGAACTTTATTTTTAAAACTTTTCACTTAAAATGTTAATTCCTGCCTGGTTATTTCTGCCTTTGTCTTGTTTGTAATATAGGATATACACTGTGTGTATCTATTCTGTATTTGGAGAGTGAAGTGAACTGGTGCCAAATTCCTTGTATGTCATACATGGCCAATAAAGCTGATTCTGATTCTGATTCTAAATAAAAAAATATTCTTTAATTTTTTAATTCTTAAGTTTTAAGTGATGTATCTGTTTTGATGTTAAAATTCACACCATGATCATCCCTGTCCCTGGCACCAATCAGCTATAAACAACCTTTTCCGCATCCTTCTGAGTGATGTCTTTGGTGAAAGAATTTTTTTTTTTTCAAACTTCCTGTAAGTGACATCCAGAAAGAGAATAAGAGTGAGGCTCGTTATTGTCTTATTCGCGGCACTTTGTCAAAGTGAACTTAGGTGATGGATCAGAAATGAAGGTCGAGCTACTCAAAGCTGTCTTTCCTATTTTATCAATAAAAATCAAAGCGGCACAAGATTATAATTAGGAGTGAGTGTTAAGTGTTATCAATGCAGTTGCTTTATGACACTGATGATCAATGAACAGAGATACACACTGAAGATCATCCACTCCACATCACCTTGATGGACAAAAAAAAAAAAAAACAGCGATGGACAGCTCCTCTCTCTTTGATGCAGGATGGAGAGATATAGAAGATCCAACATACCTACAGCCATCAGGCTTATTCATTTTTTGCAAATAGTTGATGAGCTGACAGACAATTGAATTTCCCCTTGGGGATGAATAAAATTATTTTTATTAGATCCACATAAATATCACTACACCAGCTGGGCTGTGCTTTAGACTGAGGTCCAGCTGTGTGTTTAACATCTGTTGACAAAGAAAAATAAGTGTTGGTTACAGCCCTGATCCCATGAAAAGTAAACATACCGTCCACAACTTCAAATAACTTGAGTCCCCAAAATTCACGTTTCCCATGGCAGCCAACAAAATTGTACAGCCTTGACAGCTCATTTTCCATGAGGAAGGCCATCATTCTCCTTGTTGCCTCGTCAACAGTGGTCCCCCCAACTTCAGCCACCACAGCAACCTAAGGAAACACAATGCATCAATGAATCTGTTAGACATCCCTGAAATAATAACAGAAGCTAAATTAAAAAAAAACATATACAACAAATAGGTTTTCATTGTGAATTTAGATTATCAAATGATTATCAATTGCTTAATAGTGCTCATAATTAAGTTCACTGTTAATAGAAGTACTTAGTGAATATTACTGAAAGACGCACATCATCATTCTCTCCAATAGTACTGTAAATTTCAAGCCTTTTGTGAAATGCTCTAGCTTATACTTACTTCTTTGAGGAAAGTAGGGTCTGTCAATTTTTGCTCCATGTTTTGGACGTCTGACACAGTCTTTAGAGGGAACAATGTTCCGTGGTAGAGCTGAAACAGCAGGTGCATCACGTTGCAGAAGGAGTGTTTGTATCATCTGTCCATGGACCCTCTGTGTCTCCTTGATTTCCTCCAGTAGTGTCAGGATGCGTGCCAACATGCCATCTTTAAATCCAGAGTTAACTTGCAGTCTATGGGGGTTGAGTGGTGTAGTGGGTACTGCTGAAGGTGTTGACAGCACAGGTGGCCGGACAAAGGGACGGGTGTTGACTACGCAGATTGCAACTTACTTGGAACAGGTTGACGTGAAGACCCACTGGAAGATGATTCATCTTGTGTAGCAATGTCAGATTCCTCCTTAGAACTGGACACAACTCTGTGCCTTGAAATTCAAACTGTGGTGCATTATTATGTGAAATATTTGAGTGATTAATTGTGTAAACCTGTGGTTCTAACTGACACAAATGTAACATTCAATTATACTAGACCAAAAACCACTCCACCTGCTAGCCGTGTGGTTAGTTATCTAATTTAATGAAAACTGTTTAAATGGTTCAGCACTATTATGTCAACAACTCTGAGGAAATAAAAGAAGAGACAAAAAAAATAGTTCCTCTGGACTAAGCATGTGACATAAACAAATTGTCTGTAAGCACCAACATCTACATTTGACATGAAAAGACATTATTTGTGCCATGCTTTTATTCTAAATCAAGGCCCAGAATTTGGCATGGCATAATAGGAATAGCACACATTTTACAAACATATCTGGCACCAAATTCACTGCCTCACTTACCACCTTTTATGTTGTCCTCTTCCCTTTCCAGAATCTGATTCGCTCTACAAATCTGAGTTCACCTCCAATTTTAAAAGCTTTTACCTTGTATTGGCACACAAATATCATCTCTATTGTCACTCACAAAACAGTTACTTAACCTGCTTTTCCATAAAACTTAAACACCCTAAACTGTGGCCAGTCTGTGCTTAGGACAAGCTGATCCTTCACTGATTTGGTGATGTTGACTCATCCTGGTGGCCAGTAGCAGCAGTCTTCCTGTGGTCCTGTAAACCACTTGCAGGGTACTATGGCTACACCTCCACCATCAACAAAGTCCACCACTGCAAATGGAAGCATGCTGGAAAATACAACACAAGCAGGCTAGTGCAGCTGTGGCAATGCCACATATCCGGATTTTAATGGCAAGATGACCATTTTTCTCTGCAAATCCGCCATGGATACAACATGTAAATCTTCAGATAACTTTGAGACTAAGTGAATTCCAAAGGCATGCCGAGTCAATTGGGTGGTTGAAAAAAAGAGTGACAGTCTTCAAAGAAGTGACACAGTACTTTGACAGGCTCACATCAAGGAAGAAGACTGTTTCTCACAATGAGAATTCTTCCCCCTACAGTAAAACTGTTATCATCCTTAGAGCAAGAAAGGGATCTCTGTCCATCATTGTACTGCCTAAACTGTTGGCATGTTGCAAGTTCTTCAGTCACAGGTCCAGAGAAATGAGGTTGTTTGAGGGGAGAGGAAGCAGACACTGTCCTTTGTTTTCCTGCTCTCTGATTCTCATGGATGGCCCTGACATTTTGCTGCACAGGATTTTGGGGCCTCCTTACAAACTTAAAGTTTGCCTAAAAATGTTTCAAATGGGAAACACGAAATGCTATCTAAAGGACCAAATGTCCGTGCATCTTGAGCAAGGTGTAGCAAAGAATGTATATTATATACAACAAATTCCATTTTTTCCATAAATAAGGCCAAAATTTTTCACAAAAAGGTTCAAAATATCTTCAGCATAATCACAGTTTTCAGTACACAAATCTGGGCTAAGAAGAATTTGTACAGATACAGAAAGAAGATAAGATATTCCTTTATTAGTCCCACAGGGGGAAATTCCAAAAAGCATAAAAATGCAAAAAGAGCATAAAATGTCCGTACATTTTGTTCGAAATATTATTAACTAATACAAGAGGACCAGTGTAGAGCAGAAATTGTCTCAACTCAGTTGCTTTCCACATACTAATTTCTAGCAGAGACCTTGGTTTCCTTGCAAAATCCCTGGGCAAATATCCCCAGAGAGACACCATATATGCTGAAATCACAGTCAACATTTTAACAGACTGTCTGCATTTCAGAGGGCCCTTCAACCAAAGATAAATGAGCTTGCGCATCACCCCCAAGCACACAAGGTGCATATAGTCCAGCATAAAGCTTGAAACTAACCCCACACCTAACTCATTTAGAGGTGAAACATGTACATGGTGCTCTTCATAAACCATATTCATAAATGCCTCATCAGTCCTTGTTCAGCAGACATCAAAGTCATCCTTCTTTTTACATATTTACCTTTTTCAGTGCAACGTTCACATGAATAATAGCCTGTGTGACCTTTGACACATTTCAGGAATGCATGTGCATCACAAATGAATGCATCTGGAGCAGCAACTTTGAAATGCACACCATTATACTGAATTTCCTCTTGTAAAACATATTTCAAATCTGTATAAATTCATTTAAATAAATAAATAAATAAATACTCTTGCAGGTTAGTAGGTTTAGATGTCCCTGAGTACAAACCAATCATAAACACATTTGAGTTTGGGATCTCCTTAATCTTACAGAGAATGGGCCACAGATTCACACCTGTGCTCCTAAATAGAGGTAGACCATCAACATTGACTCTAAGTGTGAGCACATCTGTCAGTTCTTGCAGATCAAAATTTGAACATGCCAACTCTGCCACAACTGAATTTTTAATGCCAAACTGATAGTATGTCCTCCCTGCCACATTTTTAACATCACAGTTGCTGTCGGTGGACATCAGGGTTCTTGCATCCAAAGGCACATTCAGTCCTTTTTGCCTCAGAATTTTCAGAAGGTCTGTGGGCGCAGTCTGTGAAATATTGTATTCTGCAGCCCACTATGCAAGTCCACTGGTGTCACCTGGTGTCTCTGAAGCTCCATCTGAATCTGCACATCCATCTGTCTCAAAGAATTCCTCCATTCCAGTTTCTAAATCATGAAATATGTCAGTGTCCAAAGCATCATAAAAAATGTCTAGGGCTTCCTCCAACACATTGTCTAGCATGTTGTGAGCAAAGTCGTCATACACACATTCCCCATCCTGTTTAGAGTCTTCATGGGCAAATCCAAACTGAAATTCCAGTGTTGGATCAAATTCACTTTCCAGTGAAACCTGCTGAAAATGTTCAGCCACTTTAGCAGCTATCCCCCTTTTTGTTCTCTCAGAACACTCCATTTCTTTCTGAAAAGATAAAATGATCCAAATTGTGTGATGTGTTTGGATGTATACAAGTATACAAAATATATGTATATAGAGAAAGATAAGATAAAACAACATATACAATAAAATTAAATATGCGACCAAGGGACTACTAGTCCTACTCATACTAGCACACATCAAGTCTGTGAAATAAAAACTAAAACAATAAATAAATAGCTGTACTAAGTATTGCATAAAGTAAGTTGCACTAAGTAAGGTTGGTCCAAAGTGACGGTGCACTCATTTGCAGCAGCTCAGGACTAATCCTCCATTCTAACCTTGTAATTCCATTGCACAGTCACTGTATGACAACAAGCACCTTCACCTTTACTGCTTTACCTTAGGTGTGAATCTAAAATTTACTTGGACCATAAACACACTATAAGCAGTCATATCCAATTAAAACAATATGAATTGACTACAAACTGAAAATGTTAGGAATTCAAAATGAATTGCCACCACGTGGAACCAAAAGGTAAAATTATTATTATTTTAAACTTATATATATTATGAATGTACTGTGTCTGTGCACTTTCGTTTGGGCTCACTGAGGGTCTACTGTTTTGCAAAGTGAAGGACAGATTATGATAATGTTACTTTATATGCTATAAAACCTTCACAACAAGCATAATCAAAGAAAAAAAAAAAAGATATTCTCAAACTCCAGCATAACGCTATGCATACACCCACACACACACAACATACACAGCTGCTCACGAACTGTCACAGTATTAAACGTTTGGCGTTATGACGGCATATCTACATTGCTAACGCATGCGTGGCGCTGTGTATGTATAGTATGTGTTCTGTGTGCATACAGCATAAGAAATAATACTCTGTGCCATAAAATGTATTACCAATTGTCATGGCGTTGACTCACTTGCGGGCCTCCCAGCGGAAACACCATTTACAGGTAACAAAGAGTTTAGCCAATCACAGACCCCGCTGGTAGACGTTGGGATTATGGGTAATGTAGCACTTCTTCATAACTCCGTGAAAATTGTTGTTGTCAAACATATTTGAAGAAAAAATCTAGATACGGGTGTCGATCGTCTGACAGTTGCGTAGTTTTAACATAATTAGTGGGTCTACATTGGCAAGTTAGGACATTACATGTTTAACTCATTTGAGACATAGCATGCTAGCTAACAGATATTTAGCCATTCATAGGCACCTAGCCAAAAAAGTCAAAAGGGAAAAAAAAGATAGTTGAACACATTTTAAGGTTGACACAAAACTTTTTTTCTTCCAAATTTTCAGTTCTATAGTGTTGTTGGTTAGTGAGGACTTACCTTCAACACTGTTTTGCTGAGTTTAAGAGTCCTCTTCAAGTTTTGTGCGGTATAAAATCCTTCTTGAGGGGCAACCAACTCTAGAATAATTCGCAGGATTACCCTTCTCTCATTTCCATGACAACTCCATCCACACACACGCGCACACACAGATATAAAAACATCCACTGCTATTTTAAGGAGCAGATAGGCTACAGCTGTGGCTCACTTTATTGAGGTTTTTTTTCAACTCACATCAAAATGCGATATTTTTGTACAATAAAACATTTTTTTTGTAACTAATCTGTGAATAAGTTACAATAAATGTTTATATTTGTTTTCTTTTCTTACTCCATAAATATTTTCTTTAAATTATCCTTTTCTTTCTCTCCTTAAATGCTGCTGCAACTGTATTTCCCCAGTGTGGAAATAAAGTTTAAATACCAAAACATTTTGATGACATCTTAAGCGTCAATAATACAGCAGTATATAAAACAATATTATTTTACCTGAAACAATTTGATTTGCAGGTCATTTCGCATAGGCTATGGCCCAGTTGGGACCCATCTAGTTCCCATATGTGCTGGCAAGCTGGGATGCCCATCTCTCACTCATGTATATTCTTCTGGGATGCCCATGTGGGGCCGAACACCAACCCACTTAAAAGCCCACTCTGAGCCCATGCCCAGCTAAAGCCCATGTAACCCAAGTAAATCTCATGAGGGCCCCACTTGGATGTGTTGGCTGGGAAGTCTTACAGAGGTGAAATGAGAGCAAAAGAAGGACAATGGTGAAAAAACACATCTTGTTGGCCCTCATTCATGTCTAAGGGCCCTGGAGTGATTGAAGACTTGATTTTGGGCTACCTTTAAAGGTTCAAACATACCCCAAAAAGAAATTTCCATGTTGGGCTACCTTTTCAATGTTAGACAAGTATACTTAATTTTTGGCTACTTATCCCATATTGAAAAGGTATCCCAAAACAAAATACATCATTTAGGGTTATATTTTGAACCTTGAAAAGTAGCCCAAAATGGAAATTTCTTTTTGGGGAATTTCTTTATTGCATTCTCATGTACCCAACTGACAGTGCTGTAGGAGAGAATGCTTTGTCAGTTGCAAAGAGTTGCAGGTTCAAATCTGGCTGGGGGCTACATATGGCAATATTTTCTGTTCATTACTCCTATTGAAAAGTAGGGAAAAAAAAAAGTTCAATGTATATAAAAAGAAAGAAGCCCAAGATCAAGTCTTGATTTTGGGTTATTTCTTCATTGGATTCTCAAGTAGCCAACAGATGGCACAGTAGGATAGTATGCATTGTAAATAAGCAGGGGTTGCAGATTCACATCTGGCTCTGGGCTACATATGTCAAGCTTTTCTGGTCATTACTCCTAGTAGAACAAGATGTTCAATGTTCAAGATATACCCCAAAATCAAGACTTGATTTCGGGCTACTTATCAAAGATCCAAATATACCCCAAAATCAAGACTTGAAAGTGAAGTCTTAATTTTGGGTTTCTGTGTCTGTGACCTCCAGCACTCCTAACGAGCCTCTCACTCAGCTCACCTGGCCTCATTGCACCCAGCTGCTGCTCATCAGCCTGGGCAGTCTATAAAAGGAGGTTCTTTCCCTCAGTTAGTTGTGTGACACCAAAGAGCCAACACCTTCAGTTGGTTTCTTTTGGTTTGTGGAATGAGTGTTTTTGAGAGAGAGTGTGTGTGTGTGTGTGTGTGTGTGTGTGTGTGTGTGTGTGTGTGTGTGTGTGTGTGTGTGCGCGTGTGCGCCTTCGCGCGCACACGCACGCGCATGTTTTGAGGGGAAAAGGGTGAATACTAGAGTTTTTGTGAGAGTTGATCTCTAAGGAGACTTTTACACTTAGAGTTTTCTCCCCACCAAGCAACTCCACTTTTGTTTGAGGCCTTTTCCCTTTAGTTCGTCTACTCTTTTAGTAGAATTAGTGGGTGGCTGTGGAGAGTCATACCTCCACTCCACCTTTTAGATCCCAGAGGCCTTATTTTGTTTTGGCATTAAAGTGCAGATTTTCTTTTGTTAGTTTCTCTGTCCACGACCCCTGTCATTCACATCACGTGACTTGCAGAAACATAACAATTGGGGGCTCGTCACTTTCCTTTTCTGTAGTGATCATTTATTTTATTGTAGAATACACTTGTAGCTGCATCAAGTCATGGAGTTTCAGTTGGAGTTATTTGTGGAAAACCCAACATGGGGGCCATCACTTGTAGGAAGGCAGATCTTTTCAAAATTTCTCGCCATTTTAACATTCCCATGGGAGCAGGGAGCCTAAAGGATGTGATCAAAGAAGCAGTCGTTATTGGGTTAGTGGAGGGGCAGTTCCTCATCAAAAATCCCCAAGCAACAGAAAAATAAGTTGACACTGATCCCATGGGAATGTTAAAATTCACTGACCCTGCTACTGAGTCTGAAGGAAGAACTTGGAGATGAAACTCAAGTTGGAGCAAATGAGAATGAAATCAATATGAGGAGAAACAAAAAGAACAGGCCATACGTTTTGAGAGAGCTGGAGCTTGAAGAGCTCCACATCAAATCTGCACAGCATGGTGGTGCTAGAGAATTCGATTTAGCTCGAAACAGCTGACTTGTACCACCATTTGATGAAAGGGAGGTGGACGAGTACTTTACACTTTTTGAGGGAGTTGCCAACACTTTAAAATGGTCAGAGGAGTTGAGGCCGTTATTGCTCCAATGTGTGTTGGTGGGGAAAGCCCAAAGTGTTTATGCATCATTGTCCATTGCTCAAAGCTCCGATTACAAGACTGTGAAGGAAGCCATACTCCGTGCATATGAATTGGTGCCTGAAGCATATAGGCAGCAATTCCGAAAGTAACAAAACCAACCTAGATATTCTATGCTCACAAGGGCTCCAACTTACAAATGACACAGATGCTGAAGATGTTTGCAGAAAATGGATCAAAGGACCATCAATCATTTCAATTGGTGAAAAAACAGCACATGGAGTAGGCATTTTCTTCAACTCCTCCATACATAGCATAAAACAATGATCTAAAATACCATGCATACTTTTATTAGTAGACTGTTACTTTAAAACATTAAAATTTCGGATTATAAATGTATAAACTGCTCCGAACAAAGTCGGTAAAATGCATTTATTTAGGAAAATGGAGGTGTTAATAAATGTAGCTTACAATGTGGAGATTTTAACAGTCACTGATTCAAAAGATAGCATTACAGATACTAACTTTAAATTAACTAGAGAAGGAAGATTATTAGATGAAATATGCAAAACAGCCTCTTTAGTTGATATTTATTTATAGATAAACCCTCATAAAACAGACTTTACCAGATTTGACAGCAAAACAAAAACCAGAATAGACAGAATTTATGTATCAAAATCAACCAAATTGTGAAATACAGTAATATTAACCAGCTTTTCAGATTACCTCTTAGTGAAAATACTCAAACTGCAATAAGAAAGGGGGGGGAAAAAAGGATTTTGAAAACTTAATATAACTTCTTTTAAAAAACAAAACAAAAAAACAACTAAATAGTAAATGAATTAAAAATAGAAATTGATAAAATAATCGACTTAAGGGTTTTGGTTAAAAATGACTGAGCTTTGGGAATTATTTAAATTAGAATTAAAGACTTTTTGCAATTTAAATGTTGACAATTAAATAATTTAAAAAAACACGGTTTTTATTGATGATGTAAAAAAATATTTAGCTTAAATGAAATAAAAATAGAGGATAACTTAATGCAAAACATCAAAGATAGAACAGATGCAATAAATAGTGAAATATTATTTAATATTTAAATAAAACTAGTAATAATGATAAGTAGTAGTATATTGGTACATGGGGCGGCGCTTAATTTTGTAGGCGTTCCTATTGGTCACATGTTGGTGACGTCATATGGCAGTCACGTGATGATTTTGTTGTCCTTCCCCTCGCCGGATATGTGGGATGAGTCTATTTGATTATGCTGAGGACCTCCCTGTAGGCGTATCTACTATTTGAGTTGTGTATATATAGAGCTAAGTTTCTGGTGTTAAATTACCTTCTCTTTCTCTGAGACAAGGACATCACCAGACCACGCCGCCTTACGTTTTTTCTCCAGTCACCCGACTTTTTTAGATTTTCTTCAACAATGATGGAATCCGGAGCCCCAGATCTGGTCTGGTGCGAGGTGTATAAATGTGTCTGATGAAGAACGTCATATGCCTACTTTAACTTACGACAAGCCTCCCTACACATCGTTGTCCAAGACAGTTATAGATGACATTGAAATCTCCCTAAAAAAAATGACCAAAACAAACATATACCATTTCAATATGGAAAAGTAATTGTTAAACTACACTTCCGACCAGTGAGCCGTGGTTTCTGAGAGACAAACATTTTTTCAAAATGATCCGAAGTCCTTACAACCGTGATGATGACAGGTACATGTCATACTACATGAATCAGGCAGGTGGTGATTTGCCAGGATTTATTGGTGCCAGTACACAGTATGGACAGGGGCTGGGGGACATTTTCCACACACTGTTCAGGATGGCTGTACCATTGTTGAAAAGAGGATTTAACATTGCAAACCCCATCTCAAAACGGCTGCTACAGGTATAATGGGGGATGTTGTCTCTAACATAGCCAAAAGCAGTGTGTCTAGAAAACGAAGGAAATGGAATGATTGTATACATGCGGAGACCTATAAAAAGACCACCATCCACAAGACGCGCGCGCAGTGTGTCTAAAAAACGTAAAACAGGACGTAAAACACGGAGGACTGTCAAAAAGAAGCATACCACCAAGGTTAACAGAGCTCCTGCCAGACGCCGAAGATCTTTGTCCAAGGATATATTCTAGTCAAGACAAAATAATATACTGAAGAAACCATGTCCCTCATTCATGACCAGTCACAGGAATGAAGACAGAGCTGGATATTTTTACTGTACCATTCACCCAGACATCCATTGAAAAGTCAACATATGTGGAAATACCGCCTGTGTCGGCCATAACTGATACAGGACCTGTGGAGTTTTACGTGTCTGCAAGTGGAGAGGATTATCTCGATCTCAATGACTCTTATCTGTTTACCTGTGTGAAAATTACAAATGCGGATGGTACAAACTTGGCTAATGATGTTGATGTGGGATTCATAAATTATCCTGGATGCTCACTTTTCTCACAGGTCGATATTACACTAGGAGACAGACTCATTACCCAATCCTCCAATACATATCCCTATAGGGGTATAATTGAGTGTTTGATAAACTATGGAAAGGACACATTAGATACCCAGTTTAGCCCTGGGTTATTTTGTAAAGATACTGCGGGGCATCTAAAACGGTTGCTTTAGATGGAGATAATCATGGACTAACAACAAGGGGGAAATACACACGAAACAGTCGCAGTGTGGAGTTAATTGCTCCAATACATGCTAATTTGTTTTTTCAGGAAAAACTTTTGCTAAACGGTGTTGATATTGCTTTGAAATTCATAAGGGCAAAAGATGAATTCTGTCTAATGGCTGCTGGAAATGTACACTACCGTGCTAAAATCATGTCTTCTTGTCTATTTATAAAAAAGGTTTCTGTTGCACCTGGTGTCAGATTGGCACACAGCAGAGCCTTACAACACACTAATGCTAAATATGCTATTGACAGAGTTTGCCTAAAAACCCATTCTATACCTGCAGGAACACACGTGTCCACGCAAGACAACCTGTTTATGGGACAGATCCCTAAATTCATAATAGTAGGATTTGTTGACAACGAGGGATACACAGGGAGCTACAACCGTAACCCATTCAATTTTGAACATTATGATACAGAGTTTATCAGTTTGTATGCTGATGGTCAGTCATTCCCTGCAAAACCTTTTCAACCGCTTTTTCAAAGAGATCAGTATACAAGGGAGTATTATCAGCTGATTCAAACCACTGGACGACATCTCAAAGACAGATCCCTGGCAATATCACGTGAAGATTATGCTAACGGATATACACTATTCTGCTTCAACCTAGAGACTGATGAGGGACGCTCAGGGAATGTTTCATTAATTAAAACAGGAAATGTTCGATTGGAGGTGTGTTTCAGAGTACCACTCCCCCGAACAGTTAATCTGATATGTTATTCTGTATTTGATTCAGTTATTGAAATATCAAACAGAAGACAGGTACTTTTGGATTACTATTAAAACAGGATGAATACTATAGAATTAACAAGTATTATGAGAAATAAAATTATTAATGGTACAGATTTCATCCGAACACTGGCGTGTGATCAAGTCACAGAAATTAAAGTCAGTAAATTTCCATCCATGTTAATTGTAAACACACAACCCTCGACTATGCCCGATGAACATTGGGTTAATGTGTACATCACGAAACACAGGGTTATTTCTTTGATAGTTTTGGTTACCCACCTGACTATGTAGATTTTCCTGTAGAGATTAACAATTTCCTTATGAAAAATTGTGTGGATGTATGTCATTCAAGCCGACAAGTACAGAATTTTGATGCTACAACATGTGGCCAACATTGTATTTTTTCTGTGTCACATACAAAAAGGTATACCTTATACCAAAATGATTAACATGTACAGTGATAATCTTGTCTTTAATGATGATATGGTTTGTTGATTTGTTAACAAAATAAAACCTTGTGTATGTCATGGATACAATTTTACCTTTACCTTTAATTATTATTATTATTATTATTATTATTATTATTATTATTATTTTTTTTTTTTTTTTTTTTTTTTTAAAGAATAAATGAAAACAGACATTTCAGTTAAATTTCAAACGTCATTTTTTTTTTTATTAAAAAACAAACAAACACAATATTCTTTATATTTACATTTAACACATTTATTCACTTTCACTTTTTTCCCATTCTGAAATGTTGGAGAGGATACATTTAAATTCACAAAGATGAGTTTCAGTCAGTATTATACATAGATTGTTAAATTCAAATGTGTCATTTTTATTAAAAAACAAACAAAAAAAAAAACCCATAATATTCTTTATATTCACATTCGACACGTATTCACTTTCTCTTTTTCGATATTCTGAAATGGTGGAGAGGATACATTTAAATTCACAAAGATGAGTTTCAATCACTATTATACATATATTCATGTGAAAGAGCCAGCAAATATAATGGATGAAACATAAAAAAAAAAGACAAAAAACAAGGAAAGAGGGTCTAAAAATCCAACCACTCATTATTTGCATCAGATGTCCTTATTCGCTTTGATCTGTCTCTAGGGGTTCTGAGAGGGGTACTAAATTTTGGAGTATCTGACAGATAGGTTGAGCTCTTTTGAGAAAAACCTTCTCTGCTAGTGTCACAAACTCCCTTATGTTCTGCAATGGCACCCCTTACCTGTGTGTTTGGGATAGCAGATAAAGGTATGTTTAAAGAAGCCAGAGTTTTTAAAAACACATCCCAGCCATAAGATCTTGAAGCGTCCGAAATATTGTGTGATGCAGTGACACTTTTCACTAAATCAAAAAGGTGAGAACCTCTAATCGTCTTTTTATTAACAATGAGTTCCCATTGATTTGTCCATGACACCAGTCCTTTTGATCGACATAATGCCTCCAAAACATATTCTGAATTTTTCTTACTTCTTTTAGGCATATGTCTCAATACTTCTTCAAGCATATGGTCATCTTTGATGTCTACCACACCCTGGTTTGAGTCATCATTGTCCATATCACTAGTTTTGTCAGTTGGAAGGGATAATGTTAACACAGCTTTTTCACGTTCACCCTGTCTCACCACTGTGAGGTAGCATAGTAAGATAGCACTGTATTTTTTAGCCTTCTCATAAATGTCTATGTCTGGTAGTTGTAGGACGGCGGCCATTTCTTTGTCCAATTCATTTTGCACAGCCTGTCTTAGATTTGGACTGTTTTGATCCGGTGGGTGGCACTGCTGTTGTTGCTGCTGTTGCTTCAACATGTCAATCTAGTGCTGAGGTACCAAAAACATTTGAGTGTGCTCCATTTCAGTTCTTGTTGATCAAACTGAATATAAAAGGAATAGCTGCTCCTAGAGGAGGTAACAAAAACCACCAGTCTGATTGATGACCTTTTTCTTTTTTGCCAATTTTACTCCTTTATCTACGATTAATTTGATGGATTTTTTCTTCTTTTTCAATTGATTGTATTGTTTACCACTTAGTGGAATGTTCCCTTGTAAGACATTGAGTGCTGTTTCACACAAAGCATTGATAAAGTCTGAGCCTGCGTTGTTCACAATAACCCTTCGGACACTTGGTGGCGGTTTATACACCAGCTCTAAAAGCGCCAGATTTCTCTGTACCCTAGATGACATTTTTAATTTTATTTTTATTTTTATTTTACTTCTTTTGCTTCTTGGAAATGTACACAACCTGCTGTGGCGAAAGCACGTTTGTTCTGAGTCTTAAATAATCGGGGGTTTTAGCTTTATAGTCTTTCAGTAGATAACCATAAGCTGTGCTCGTGGCATCATTGAAGGCCTCTAAAAAATATTTTGTATTACCTGGAAACATTTGTCTACCTAAAAGCAAAATTTGATATTTATCTCTAGGATTTTTGAATAAAACAAGGTAGTTTGTATTTAAACTAATTGTTCAACTGGCCTTACCTTGAATAAATAAATTTTGAGCTAAATATATACAACTTAGATTTCTATGATGAACATATTTTGTGAAAACATTCTGTACTTCTAAATTGTTACTTGCATCATTCATTAAATCATCAATGATAAGAAGGTTGTTTTTCTCTGGGGGTAACAGGCTATCACATAATGTATCAGGTAGACCATTTACAAAGTTTATATCGCAAATTTTTAAAAGTTCATCATACAAAGGCTGCCAACATGAGTAAATATATACAATATTAACAATTTTGTGGGAAATAACACTCGCTGCATTTTCTAAGACACTCTTTACAAAAAATGTCTTTCCACAATTGGAGGGTCCACTCACCACCAAACTGAATGGATGCTGCAGCCTACCATCAAAAGACACACCTGTTTTAAAATCCATAGGGCAGAGTGGTGTAATCGCTGAGAACCCTGCGTTTATTGTACACCACCTGCACCTTTTTCATAACTGTCTCGTTTCTAAGTTTTAACTGGTACTTATTGCATTTAACGGTGTCAGCTGAGGTGATGAGATGTGCCCCACTGCTCTGATTGCTCACAAACGCATGAACAAAGCTCTCCAGGGACTCGGGGGTGACAATAGCGGCGTTTGCAGCATTTAATGTCACCCCTTTGCATTTTACCTGTGTTTTCCCTCTGCTGGTCCAGTAGGCATAACACTTGGGTCCTCCTGAAACAAACTCTGTGATGTAGTCCTCCTCAGGAAGACCACACACATCACCATCATTAATTTCATCAGTCAAATCCCCCAGGTAAGGACCCAGGGGTGGGACCCAATCACCTGTCTTGGAGGTGAAAACTATGCTGTCTGTGTCACAGTATAACACCCGTTCCTGCACTTTATCCAACAGGTCATAAAGCATGAGCTGTTGTCATTGCACCTATGAACACATTCACATCATTAACTTTACACAACTTACCATCAGCATGACTCCATTGTACCACAGCGACATCATCTGACATGAAACAAAATTGTGAGACGACAAATTGGTCACTAAACATCAGCTGGGTGAATCTGGAGGGGTCAGTGATCAGTTCACATTGAGGCATATCAGTCCTCATGCTGAATCTCCCCCACAAAGAGTTGAGGAGCAACTTGTTACAGCTCCTCACTGCTTAACACAGATTTTATCAGGATCCAGTCTGATGCCCTTTTTTTCATAATATTCATCAATGTACTGTTTCCTCTGCTCAGGCGTCTTGACATGTGCGGGGTAACCTGAAGCCTCTTGTTTGCATTTTAGAAATGTCTTGACATAATCCTTAAACAAAGTGTCTGTCTGTTCTGGAAAATGCCACACTTCATCAATACTAACAATGCGATATCCCTTTTCAAATCGCTTTCTGAAGCTCAAATGACACCCACACCCCAGAAAGCTGTCTGTCATCGTCACAGTGTGTACAGGTTGTCTGATTCATATCCACAGCACAACTTCTACACAGAGGGAACATCAGCTTGTTGTTGCACCTGAAGGGAAGGACAGGATGATACAAGCCTTTTGGAGGAAGCACAGTACATTTGACAAAACCAAAGTATTGATCGATGGGGTCAAAATTACTGAAGATTATTTTTGGATGGCCGACCAGGTAAGGCATTTTCGACTGCACAGTTGGATACAGACTGGTGAAGTCGTAATACCTGATTTTCTCATCAGGCTCAATCTTGTGGAAGAGCTTCATGGCATTAGTGCGACCGCCAAACAAGGCCTCTCTAGGGTCCAGATGTTCTGGTCTCTTGTAGGTGCTCAGAAACACCTGAACCCTAGGATCTGTTTTGGTCATATGAATCCATTCACAATCCCACAAAACAACCACCTGAAAACCATAAAGCGACTGTAAGGCCTCTACTTTGGTGATGAACTGTTGATACAACTCACCAAAGGACACACCACTTAGCAGATTCACATCCGTTGGGACCTTACACTTGACACAACCATGGAAAATACATCCTGCAAACTCATAACAGGTGTTGGTAGCATGATGGAACCCATCTACAAAGTATGACCCAACTTGATACTCACCATGATTGAGAGCATGCTGGACCTCAATGTCCTCAGTATGAGCGATATACTCGAGCCATTGAATAGACACTTCTGAGTGTCTTATTTTGGCGAGTGTATGCACCATCATACGTGAGTGCCACCGTGTCTCTGGGGAGGAACAGTGTCTTGTAAACCCCCATACAGCTGGATGCCAATGTGGTGAAAGCAAATGGATCAAGCTCTGTACACTTGAGAAAGGTATCTCGATAAATCATACAGGCCTTGTGTAACACTTCTACATCATTAACACAATACCTGCCGATCTCTGTCTGGAAATCAAAGACTCTATCACAGACTGTCTCGTACCATCTCAAGAAGCGGATTTTCTCATCGCTGCTCATTTTTTCAAGATCATAGAACATGGGGTCTGGATATTTACCAACATAATGCATGTTTTCGGGGATGTTGAATTTGTGCGGGAAGTAGCCTTTCTCTAAATCCTCAAACCCCATTGCTGCTGGTGTTTTTGACAAATGCATTGGAAGGAAACTGTGATTCAATCCAACGCTGTTTGTATGTAACATCATACATCAGAATAACACGGCTACCTCTCATCGTTACTTTCGGGGTGATGCCATGTTTAACAAAGTGATATAACACAATATAATTGTCAAATCCAGATGCATTGTGTGCTTTGAGTGTGTTTCTTTCGTCTGCACCAACTGATAAATGCAGACACACAATCACTGGTGTTGAAACACATTTTCTCTCCCTCTGTGTTCATTGCACACACGAAATTCGCATGGTGTCTACCGTCATAATACTGGGTCTCAAAGTCATAGAATATGTAATCTGATCTGATTTCTTTCTTTGGAATGGGCTGTATGAAGCACTCGTGAGACACCTTACTGTCCACAATTTCTTCATGACAGTGGGAGCATCGAATTGGTTTACAAATGTTTATTTTTGGATGCCAGATAAATTTTTCCACAAGCCTCATAATATTTCATCCCCTGACATGGGATTTTGTTGTGGACCCCTTCAGGGCAGCGGTGTTGGTCAAAACAGAATTCTGATTTACAGAGGTGTTTACAGTCTGGACATTTCACAATATTGGGGGTCTGGTTGCTACACTGTGTATAACAGACATTACAGCGTCTTCTGCAATTGTGCAGTAGCGGTGTTTCATATGTGCCATAGCAAAAAGAGCAGACATATGAAGCACCAAAAAACCCTTTAGCGTTTTGGATCAGAAAATAATGATCATCATGCAGATAGAGCCAGATTGTTCTAGGGTGTATTCTGTCATGTGTTTCAAAACACTGGAGCTGCTTACGGTTCACAGTATGGTGAAATACTATGATTTTAACATCCATGTGTCTCTCAAATTTACCTACATGAGAGGGAGACTTTGTGCATATGGTCAAAACCGGCTGCAGAGTGCAGCTGTTTTGCATAACCCAGTTTTTCTTCAGGAGACATCATAGGATTAACATAATGAGCAAGACACAGAGAGAAACAAAGATTGTTTTCACTACCATTGTTTGGAATAAGAAACACTCCACTACAGAGGCTTTTGTTTCATTAGATGTAGAAAAGTGGATAATATTATACTTTTTCAATAATTGTTGAAAGAGTTTGTTGTAAAACTCTCTACCTTCATCTGTTTGTAGTTTATCTGGCACCCGCCCTTCCTGTAAAATATCTTTAAAAGCATTTGTGACAGCTATTGCGGACTTGTTTTTAAGACATCTTACCCATGCATATTTGGAAAATACATCAATACATGTTAGAAGGTATTTTATATTGTTGTTTTCTGATGCATATTCACTCATGTCAACTAAATCCATCTGAAACTGTTTATCTATCCCATTAACCAAGACCCTGTTCCTTGGAAAATTCAATGCTGCTTTGGCGTGTAAAGTATACACATCTTGACCCAAAAAAAACTTCTTCACCTCTAGCAAAGATGGTGTAACCCCTGCACACTCTTTGACAGCTTTGTAAAGGTTATACACACTCCCAAGACCCCCGGGGTGTGCTGGATCATAATATATTTTCTGCAGAGTTGTTTCCATGATTGTGTTAAAGCAAAAATGAACACGATAGTTTTAACAGTCTTTTTATTCAAAATATTAACAAGACATACAAATATTAGAAAAAACATTGGCTATACAACACCAACTACTGTCACAAACAAGAATGAATGCATAAAGTTTGTACCATACTTTTTTTTTTTTTTTAATTTAAAAACACACAAAAAACATTGACTCAAAAGAAAATCAAACCAGGTATATGAAAAAAACACTACAACATTTTTATACACTTCTACACACAACAAAATAAAAAAAGTCACTCGTATCATTCCTTGGTACCCCAACGTCCACAAACCATGTCATGCAGATGATTCAGCTGTTCAGGAGTAACCCCCCGCAATATCCCATCCAGCGTCTCCTTGATGTTTTCAGTTACTTTCAGTTCATAGAAAAATGCATCTATGACCCCCATGACTCATTCTTCACTCGGCAGATGACAGTTCCTCTTTTTCAGATGGTAGAAGATGGCTGGAATAAAGTTGACGTCCAAAACAGTCTTTGCCACCTTCACCAGATTTCTGGTATAAAAGTGATCTGAGGCTTCTGACAAGCACTCGTGCTCTCTCTGGCTCGGATGACGTGTCTGACATCCATAGCACTCCTCCTCCCTTAGTGTGACATAACCGGCATTTAACAGACATGCTGCACAACTCCGTATCACGTCCACACAGTCAGCTGATGTCATAACTGACAGTTCTCCCCCTCCTACATCGAGTATGGAGCCGGAACAGGTCTGTGCCTCAAAATCCAAAGATTGAGGCAACAGAGGAGGGTGAAATTCTCCCCCTCCTGCCTCAATTATCGAGCCGAATTCGGCTCCCTCTGGCGAAATCCAGTGTGGTGCCTCAATACCCATAGATTGAGGCAGCAGAGAAGGAGATGGTGGAGAGCTTGGTGGAGAGCTTGGAAACATCAGCTGTGATGGGTAAAATGGTGACATTGGAGGGGTATGAAGAAACTGAGAAGGTGATGGTGGTGGTGATGGTGTTGGTGGAATGTAGTAGTAGAGACTATTATGAAATAGAGGTGGTGGCGAGTAAGATGGAGACCAAGGTGATTCCAGTCTCCTGGGACTCCCTCTGGTTGGTGTGCACACTATTTAAAAAGAGAAAAAAAAACATTTCATTAGTGGATAGAATCAAATACATCAAACAAGATCTTTGTAAATTGTACTATATAACTGATAAAGTATTAATCCAATAAAAAAAACCCTACCCAGTTAGTTATTAGAAGTCTGGGTGTCTGATGATTTTCGGCCTGCAAAGGGGAGAAAGGCGACCAGTTGGCTCCATATGTGTCTCATTATCGAAAAAAAGACGTTTCTAATGCGTTCAAAACTACTGCCGATTCTGTCTTTTTTAATGGCCTCATCCACTTCGCTAAACACTCTCTGCAAAATCCGCCAGTCACACCACTGAATAAAGAAAGTTTTAAACCATGAATCATACTCCTGAAGAGTCAGAGGATATGGCTGTGATCGCCATTCTTCACAACGTCTACTTGCAATCACACTCTCTCTGTCCTTGTCTGCTAAATCTGTCTGCTTCTACTCGATAAATCTGAGGCCCCACAGCGCTCAACCATTGAGACACATAGACAACCTCTGGGAAGCCACATATATCAAGGTCTGCACACACAGTAGAACTGCAAAGTTTCCAGTCTTTAACAGACAACGATCCACTAACTGATTTAAAATCTGACGATTTCTCACTACTCCCCACACTCAATGTAACACGTCCATTCTTATATATAACAGAGTACACATACCCATTAACACCCTCGAGCTCTAGTTTCATCTCTGGTAGTGCCGAAAAAGTAAGCCCTCCTTCTCTACGTCGTCTATGCCCCAGTGCATCAACACAAGATTGAGCAAAGGCATGCCTATTGACAGACATACCTAAAACATCTTCACCAACATCAGAGCAGGTGGCATTGATCAGATCTGGGGCTCCGGATTCCATCATTGTTGAAGAAAATCAAAAAAAGTCGGGTGACTGGAGAAAAAAAGTAAGGCGGCGTGGTCTGGTGATGTCCTTGTCTCAGAGAAAGAGAAGGTAATTAAACACCAGAAACTTAGCTCTATATATACACAACTCAAATAGTAGATACGCCTACAGGGAGGTCCTCAGCATAATCAAATAGACTCATCCCACATAACATCATATCCGGCGAGGGGAGGGACCAACGAGGGGAGGGACAACAAAATCATCACGTGACCGCCATGACGTCACCAACACGTGACCAATAGGAACGCCTACAAAATTAAGCGCCGCCCCATGTACCAATATACTACTACTATAATAGAAGTAATTCACCCCACAGTATTTTAGTGAGCCAAAAAAAAAAAAAAAAAAAAATTACAGTTTTATCAATTGCATCAGAGACAACGAAGGGAAGGTATATTTTAGTGAGGAGGAGAAGAGACATGCTGTGGCAGAAAGCTGCTTCCGTATGTACGGGAGAATAAGCCCACACAGATGTCATCTCCTCCTTTTTAAAGGATATTACTCCTTATGATCCGTCAACTTTTAGTAATTTATTGGGAGAGGTGAGGAAAGACGAGGTCGTAGCGGCCATTGAACAGCTCAATAGGGGCAAGTCCCCTGGTCCAGACGGACTGCCCCCTGAGCTTTACCAGGTGGCTGGAGACGGCCTCGTCGACCTCCTTGTCTCTGTTTTAAATACAGCTCTTAAAAAAATGGAACCTTATATGATTCGTTTTATAATGGTATTATGTGTTTAATTTATAAAAAAAAGGCGAAAAATCTGAGTTAGAAAATTATAGACCTATTACAATAATGAACAGCGATTATAAAATATTGGCAAAAGTAAATGAACAGGTGTGGTGGAAAATTGTCGTACAATGTCTTGTTGGTATCACTATTAATCAATGGGTTTTACTTTACTCATACTTTTAGTATTTTTCTCTCTTTCCGTACTTTCAATGATGGTATGTTAAATGTTCGTATGTTGGTCATTTTAACAACTCAAGTATCTTTCTTTTTTAGCATTAGGTAATAGTATTAGTTATTAAATATCAGACAAATACAGCATATGTAACATTGTTGATATTATTCAGGCACATATTTTACCTTATGTTGGGTTTTGTATTAGTTAAGGACAGTTTACCTTATATACTTGGCCTATACTACACCTAAGCATTTTATACTTATTTTTATATCATCTACAATAATATTCCTATATTTACATTTTATTATGTTCATATATTCTCTTGGATATTTAGTCACATTTACACATCAAACGCCAGCATTTAATGTTATTGAGAGGTCCTCACTGAATGTAGAAGTGGGTACAGAATGTATTGACTTTTCAGGGCTTTACAATAGTTAGAAATGACCACAGATTGTATTTTTCAAGATTGTTTTAATAATATATCATAATCTCACAATGTAGTTAGAAGTATCACACGAAATATTATGCCTCTAGAGGTTTTTTGGTCATATTAAAGTATTTTTTTAAATATATGTGAGTAAATATAAGGATTTCACCGACATAATTAAAAGTTTATTTTCTACACCATAGAGCCTGAATACATATCTAATGGAGTCCATGGTTCAAAGTTGTTAATATTAAACTAAGGGCAAGCATTCAAAGAAAGAACAGAGTTTACTGGGCAACCCCACAGCGTACAGATCACTCTGTACCCAGAGAAGGACAGGAAAGCACGACCATATTTGGAGCTAAGTGGGAAGCCATCTTAGATCAAATTCAGCCATTTTGAATAAACCATAGAATTAAGAAAGAAACATGCCTGGTTGTGCCTTATAGTGAAAGATAAAGAAATTCTGGACTCCATGGGATTGGATAAGGCCTATGGGAGGGGAAATTACACAATTATAATTAAGAATTAAAGAAAGTGAATGTTGAAAAGAGATGGGGAGGGAACCTTCGGGATGACGGGAGGAGTCTCACCCATCACTATAAAACATGCTGACGACAACTTGAGTTTCAGTTGTTTTGGGGTGTCATGACACAAAGCAACTCCCGTTTGTTATTGTTCACCCTGTGACCGTAATAAACAAGTTTCTTCAAAGTGGACTTTTCCTGCGTTCGTGCTTCCTTGAAGAGCGAGAGCCCAAGTTTTTGCATCTGTTTTTCATCTTAGCTGCCATTCCTGCACAGAAGTTAAGAGCCAGCTCATTTGGTATTTACTGAGAAAATGAGAGACTACACAGGTTAAATGACGTACTAGATTACATTATAGAAAAAGAACAGACATGTGCTATTAAAGGAATATTTGCTCCCTACAAGAAATGATATACAATAACAACAGCAAATTTTATATGTTAGGCATAGATCAGAAGAAAGCATTTGATGTTTTATCTATGTATATATATATGGACGGTCATGGAAAAATATGGCTCTCCAGATAGATTCATAGATATGATAAAATTGTATGTTAAATCTAATGTTCAGGCAAACGTTAATGGTGTTCTGACTGAATCTTTAAAGATTTCCTGTGGTGTAAAGCAGGTCTGCCCTCTGAGTGCAGCTCTCTATGTTCTAGCTATAAGTCCTTTTATAAAAAAAAAATAATAATGACAACAGATTTAAAGGAGCTTCAATGGGAGATGCACTCAGAGTGTTAGCCCTAGCTTACGCTGTTGACATTACAGTCATTATTAATAACCAAGAAGAATTAAATAATTAAATACCACCTCACACAATATGAACAAGCCTCAGGAGCTAAATTAAGTCAAGATAAAACTGAGGCTGTCTGGATTGGCAACAAACAAAATCAAAGAAAAATTAATGTAAAAGTAAAAAAAACAAGATTAAAGTGCTTGTTATACTGTTAAACAATGACGACTGTTGTCTTTTAAATTTGAACAAAAAATTAGATGAAATTAGATTAGATTAGTCAAAAAATGGGACACCAAATACAAATGCCAAATTGACATCATCAAAACCCACATTTTATCCAAAATATTATTCTTAACCACTGTGTTTCCCCCACCACAAAAAATTATTGTTACACTCAGTAAATTATGGATAAAACTGTGGTAGTGGGGCGGTGGTGAGCTGAGCTGCGGGGGAGAGAAGTGTGAGGGATGGTGTGTGGAAGCAGTGTCAGGTTAATTGACGCAGGTGTTCTCTGATTACACTCTTTGTTCTCCCTGCAGTAGCATGCTGGGGCTGGCAGTTCACTCACTGGCCTTGGACAGCGAGGAGGTGTTCCTCGCTGGAGAAGATTGTTGTGTCGGGACTGATTAAAACAGAACTGGGTCCTGTGGAGCACCGGGCACGTTTGAGACTGTGTATTTTCATTTATGACCTGCCAGTGAGTGAATAAAGCGTTGTGTTTGCCATACAATTGTGTGACTGTGATTACTGCACTGACCGAACCCCGTCAACATCAGTGTCTGCTACAGAAATTATTGTGGGGCACTAAGAGAAGTGACACAAAGAAAATACATATACAAAAATAAACAAGATGGAGGTCTTGGAGCACCAGATATAAACATAATACTAAAAAAACCTTTTATTAAAAATATACATAAAGCACTTGGTAGAATTGCTCCATGGATTAGAGGGGATAAAACACAGTGGGGCAAACTGAAAGGCAGAGCAGGAGCTAACATCCCATATAAATCACTCTTTGGTGATTTTATAACAAAGTATGATCATCTAAATTTTGATTGGGACAGCTCTTTGACAAAACACATCTATAAATGACACATTAAATGAGAACATAAATGGAGGTCCTGTAAATTATAAAAATGCAGCTCCTCTCGAATATGAAAAAATAATAAAAATATACAAGATAAACTTTTATCAGAAAACCTCCGAGACACGGTTTAGCTGATGTCACTCAACAGACAAGAGTGAATTGTCAAATGGAGTTGTTTTGTCAAAACTAAAAACTGCCCAATAATAAACTGTAACAATGAAGAGAAACTTGAACATTTGTTTATGCATTGTTTCAATGATGGCGTGGCATTTTTCGAGTCTACCTTTCAGAGCTCTCTCAGACAAACTTTTTAAAACTGCCTTTTATCTGTCTTTTATGTGATTTTATATATTTTACCCCCGCTTCTATCAATCGCATCTGGCAAGACGATATAAGGACTTTTATCATCAGACGATTTTATTGCTTTTATAACTGTTTTTACCACCGAGCATACCGGCTTGTTTTTAGCCCGGTAGGCTAGCTAGGCCTGGCAGAGCACTATGCCACAACTCACCTCACCGCCTGGTCCCTGCGATGGCTGTCTTCGGCTGAGCCAGAAGGTCGCCGATCAAGAAAACAGAGTCTCCCTTCTTCACCAAATCGGGGAAGACGAGCGCTTCATTGATTCAATGCTGGCGCAGGGCTCCAGCACCGCGCCTGCAGCTGCTTCCGCCACCGGGGGAGACCTGGATGACACCGTGCCGTGGACTAACATCGCTCACCTTCCTACCGATGACCAGTGGGCACGGCTGGGAGCCATACCCAGAGCTCTCCGGTGCTCTACCCCGGGCCAGGCGGCCCCGTGGAGGACGGTTCATCACCGTGGTAAATCCATGAGACTGTCACCGCCTTGTCCTCCTCCGGCAGCTCAAGATCTTCGTCTGTCCAACAGGTTTAACATCCTGGACGAAGAGGAGTTTCCTCCACTGGATAAAAACTATAATCATCCCGCCGAGCAAAACGAGTATGCTCCCCCACCAGCGACGCACCACAGCAGCACTGGTGCAACGGGCTCCGTGGTGGCTCGTTCCTGAGCTCTGTGTAAACCAGCAGCGCTCACATTTTCCCTGCGGTCAAATCCACCTGCACCGGGTTCATCTAGCCACCGGGTCCCGGGCTCTAGAATGTCTCGCCGGGGTGGTGGGATGGCTACGCGGTCTGCCACGGTGGCTGCCACCAGCAGGGGGTCACAACATGCCCGAGGTCCCCCACCACCTCCACCGGACAGCACCCGGATCTCACATCGGCCAGCTCCAACGACTGCGATCATCGGGGACTCCATCATCAGGAGTGTGAGATCACGGCTATCAACAACACTGTGCTTCCCTGGTGCAACAGTTAACGACATCACTGCCAAAATCCCAGATATCCTGGAGGCACACCACTCAGTAACAACCGTCGTGATTCACGTGGGCACTAATGATGTGGCGAAACAGGAGTCGGAAATCCTAAAAAAAGATCTTATCCGACTCTTTCAGTGTCTTTCCCAGAGCAATATGAAGTCCTTCATTTCTGGTCCTGATCGACTGATCGAAACTTCTTTGTAAGTTTGGATACATGTTCCTCAGGAACCCATGAGATAAAGTGTGGGGTCCCCCAGGGGTCAATTTTAGGTCCAACTCTTTTTAATCTTTACATGCTTCCCCTGGGGATGTCATCAGGAGGCACAGCATCAGCTTCCATAGTTATGCTGATGATACTGTACATTGCCGTGTCTCCTGATGACACAGGGCCTATTGATGCCCTTTTTAACTGCATTTTAGATATAAAGTCATGGATGGCAGCGAATTTCCTACAGCTCAACCAGGACAAAACAGAGGTCTTAGTCATTGGCCCTGAAGGCCAGAGAGAGAAACTTTACCAAAACTCCAAGACCTTAAACCAACAAATTCTCTAAAAAATTTGGGCGTGATTTTTGACTCTGCACTTTCTTTTATTCCACACATCAAGAATATAACTAAGATTGGTTTTTACCATCTCAAGAATATAGCCAGAGTCCGCCCGTTTCTCTCTCAGGCCAGCACGGAGGTGTTAATGCATGCTTTTATCTCTTCTCGTTTAGATTATTGTAATGCCCTGCTCTCTGGTCTTCCCAAAAAGAACATATCCAATCTCCAATTATTACAGAATTCAGCCGCACGAGTGCTGACGAGGACCAGAGGGCGGGAGCATATTACTCCAGTTTTAAAATCACTGCATTGGCTCCCTGTGCGCTTCAGGATCAATTTTAAGGTTCTTTTATTAGTTTATAAATGCCTTAACAGCCTCGGGCCTGCTTATTTATCTGACCTGTTTTTACTGTATCAGCACTCGCGGACCCTGAGGTCCTCTGGCACCGGCCTTTTAACCATACCAAAAGTTAGAACTAAGACACACGGGGAGGCGGCTTTTAGTTATTATGGTCCCCGATTGTGGAACAGCCTGCCGGAGAATCTCAGGGCTGCAGAATCTGTTGATACTTTTAAAAAGAGGCTCAAAACCCACCTTTTACTCAAGCTTTTAATTGATTTAATTGACTTATCTATTCCTTCAGTATTTATTCTTATTCTACTTCATAACTTGTTTATTCTATAATTTATTTATTCTTTTAGTTTTCCTTCTCTTCATATCTATTCTTAATTTTTTACCTTGTTTTAGTTATCCATTTTATGCTATTTTATCTCTCTTTTTTATGTCTCCCTTTTCTTATATTTTTATGACTGTTTTATTCTGATGGTTTTTAGCCCTAGTGTTTCCTCATGGGGGCTCTCCATGCTAGGAGCTGCTCCTGGTCCACTTCTGGGGCCGCTGCTGGTGGATGGCTCCACCTGAGTGGCTGGAGGCCCCTGCACTGTGGTGTGGGGCCTCGTGTCTGCGCGGGGTGGGGAGGTCTCCGGCTACGCTCCTTGTGGGCCGGGAGCCCTCCTCAGCGTTGATGGTCCCCAAAGGTGGCTTATCCCTTACCTCAGACCTCTGTGCCCACCCATGTCTCTCTTTTACGATAGCTCGTGTGAATGTGTGTGTGTGTGTGTGGGCGCAGGTGTGTGTGTGTGTGTGTGTGTGTGTGTGTGTGTGTGTGTGTGTGTGTGTATGCTGATGTCTGCGAGTGTGTGTCTCGATATGTCCCTGTATTTTTTGGGGGTGGGATGGACGGGTTTGTTGTTTTTATGTTGTTTTTAGCCTCTGTGAGGCACTTTGTGTTGCTTTTAAGTATGAAAAGTGCCTTATAAATAAAGCTTGATTGATTGATTAATTGATTGTTACAGAACAAAACAAATAAGATCTTTGATGTGTAATGTGGATTCTGATGTGAACATCAATTATAGATCAGTAATTTATGGACTTTTTAATGAATCTTTTACAGGCAATAAGAGAAGATTATTTTGGCTCATAATGTGTGTAATCAACACACAAATCTGGAACACCAGAGCCAAAATAATCTTACACCAACAAATGATAAATGCTGATACTCTAGCCTATTTAAAAATATTGTTTATTTTCTTAGGAGGCTAAAGACCATGGACATCAAAAATCATAGTCCCCCCTGCCCTGGGACACCTTGTCTATCTAATAGTAATTTTCTTCACCTTTCCTTTCTATTCTCTTTTTTACACCTTCATTAATATTGCTGTTAACAAAAGCTGATGACAAAAGCCCACTAACACTCAAGTGAGCGTAACGTATTATTAACAAAAAAATTAATAAATAGATTAAAAAAAAACCTCTGTTGCAGATTGGAGTCTTGGAAAAAAAAAAAAAAAGAAAAAAAGCAAGGGAGGCTTTCTGCTTTGAATCCTTGACCCACCAGACAGTTAATCTTTCACCGCTATGGCTAATCTGCGGCACCCAACCTAAGGTACAAAGTTTGGGACACTATGGATAAGACTCAAATTCATTGGTGGTGACACTCCAACGTGGGACAAAGTAGCAGAAACAATGCTGTTTAACACTACCTGGATCTGTGCACAAGACATCTATTCTTTCATTTTACTCCCAAATAAGCTAAGTGATATTTTTCTGTCTGACCCCGTCAAATAATCAAAATTATCAATACCAAATTTGACTCTTTAATGCTGGAGTGTAGATCCCCACCTATGGGATTTGGTTTTTGATGAATATTCCTGAGTGAATTCACACGGACTGGAGTGTGTCATTTTGACACAATAAACTTCAAATCATTTTTCATTTGCAGATCTCTGTTTTCAGAAAGCCAGAATTGGTAACAAGAAAAGTGTACTGTATGTGTAGGCCCTATCTAGTTTTTTCTATGACAAGTCCATGCAATTGATATGTATTAATTAAATATAAATATAATATATATTTCAAGCCCCCTATAACATTTAATTCTGAACATGGCATCCTCGTTCAGTTCCTTTTTGATATATATAAGACAACTCTTTTACCTCATTGTTGTGGATGCTGATTTTTAAAAAGATATAAATCTGTACAACACTGGACATCCATCTTCCTTTTCTTACACCATAAAATAAATACAGAAACCTGATATTGTTACTGAACAGTTCAAAGCGCACAGCGAGCATATACGGTGATGCCATATCCTGAAAATAATCATAAACTTAATTTCATTTAAACACATTCAGAGGTGTTTAGTTTCAGTCTAGCATCAGGACCTACAGTACGTTATTGTTTAAATGAAAAATTCACCTGCAACCTGTGAGTTAAATGTCATCTTTTTTGCCCCAATTGTTCCCATATTTAACAGATAATGTGTGACTGTGACATCAATGCAAAGACTGATCCTTTCTTTATCCATGCTTCCTGCAGTCCTATAACATTTGACAACATGTTTAGCAGGTATCCCCAGCACCAGGAGACAAAACTTCAGTATGAAAAGTACCGGTAACACCTGGACAAGAGACGGCAGAGGACTATTTATTTTCTTTCTTTCTTTCTTTTTTTTTTTTAATTAATTGATTGCAAGACGAAACAAAATAGACAAAGCGTAAGACAAAAAACAGGACAGAAGAGAACATCAAAGACATACAAACAGGTCAGTATTAAAATTTAAGAGAAGATAATAGATAATCCAAAACAAAGAAGAGAACAATTATAATTGTTAATGACTAATAATGATTATACATACAACAAAGAAAGAAAGGGAGAGAAGAGAGAAAAGAAAAAAAAAAAATCGAAGATAAATAAATCAAAACGAAATGAAAGAAGAAATGGCTGTTCTCTGTGTGTATGAGCAAATGTGTGAGTGTGCGAGTGTGTGTGTGTGTGTGGATGTGAGTGAGTGTGTTTGTGTATAATTCAAATATGATATATAATATAAATGTTGGTAATGGCAGCAGTACAAAGAGGGAGATCGAAGAATGATAACGGTTACATAAATCATAGATAAAGATAAACAGCCAGCCAAACTCCTTTTCAAGAGCCAGGAAGTGAGCGTGCTTGCTCCTTTCATGACTTCTTTCATACAGACAAGTCAGGGTGACAATAATGAATCAGAGTAAAAACTATAAAAGAAATAGAACAAAATACAGTCATCTCTCATGTTTGAACAAATAATCATTACCTTCTACTGACACAAAAGTCATCTAAACAAATACTTAGACATGTGAAGAATACAAAAAACTTACAGCCCCGTTGCTCTCTGAAGGATCCACCAAGAGGATTACTTTAGATTCCACATGTTACACCTCATATGGCCCTTTTCCATTAGCCCTACTCTACTCGGCTCGGCTTTCACCGACTCTACCCGGCTCTACTCTACTCACATTGTGCTGCTTTTCTACCAGCCCGGTTCCCTACCCAGCGGGGGCGGGGACACCGTGAAACAGCTGGGCGACACTGCGTTCATGTCATTTTGAGCGCGACACAACAATCAAAACAATGGAGGACTTGGAGGCAATAGTATACTTGATGCTTGGTCTGTGGCTTTTTGTTACAAACCGAATGAAAGAGGAAAGCAGAAGAAGGCTGCAGGCGGCGAGAAGAAATACCCTTAAGAAGTACAGAAGAGTTTTGGAAGCTATACAACAGTTTTAAGCCGAGGGCGAGAGCAATCAGGCTGCAAGGAAAATAAGTATGAGGGTAAGCTAATGGAAGCTACCGCTAGCTTGTGAACTAGCTCATAATGATTCAGTCCTGTGTTTAACATTGTGATGGCAGCAAGTTATTGCCATAAAGTAACAAAGCGTATGTACTGCAGTCCTGTTTTGGACGTCGTGCTCATGACCCATCGGTGATGATATTCTCTGACCAATCAGTAGCCGGCAGTCGGTCGACGTCACCTTTTAGTATCGACTCAGCTCGCTTAAAACCAAAGCAGAGTAGGTACTAAAAACTGGTTTGTTTTAGGAGGTTCTGTGCCTGTGGAAACGCAACGCAAACCGAGTAGAGCCGAGTAGAGTAGAGTAGGGCCAAGGCAGGCTGGTGGAAAAAGGCCAAAAGTGTCACCAGTCGAGCAGTACCCCATTCCTAGAATGGAAGATATGATAGCTTGTCTATCTGGGGGTGAGAAATATACCAAACTAGACATGAGCCATGCTTATCAGCAGATTGTATTAGATGAGGATTCAAGAAAATATGTAACAGTGAATACCCCCAAGAAACTTTTCACATCTACAAGGCTATCTTTTGGTGTGAGCTCCAGCCCAGCAATATTTCAGCGCACGATGGAGGGTGTGCTGCAAGGGATCGAGAATGTGGCAGTATACCTGGATGACATCATTCTGACCAGAAAGGATGACAAAGATCATCTGCAGACACTGGATCAAGTACTGCAATGACTGCAAAATGCTGGACTACGCTTAAAAAGGAGTAAGTGCCAGTTCATGGAGACTGAAGTGACATTCTTGAGACACAAAGTGGACCGGACAGGGTTGCACCCACTGCCAGTCAAGGTGAAAGCAGTGCAGAATGCTCCTCCACCCACATCAGTGACTAAGCTTAAAGCTTACTTGGGACTGTTGAACTTTTATAATAACTTTCTACCTAATGTGTCTACTGTTCTGGCACCTATGCATAACTTGCTGCGAAAAAATGAACCATTGGTATGGGGGCCGGAGCAGGAAAAAGCCTTCACGGAGTCAAAAGAACTGTTACAATCCAGCAGGGTGCTGGTACATGACGACGAAAGGAAAGAACTGATACTCTCCTGTGATGTGTCTCCGTACGGAGTGGGAGCAGTGCTAGCTCACTGAATGGCAGATGGTGATGAGAAGCCTATAGGGTTTGCCTCACGAACACTCACTGCTGCCGAAAATAAGTATTCCCAGCTTGATAAAGAGGGATTAGCTGTTATTTTCAGAGTGCAGTATTTTCACAAGTACCTGTATGGCCGAAAGTTTGTAATTTGTACAGATCATAAGCCATTGATAAGCTTATTAAATGAGATGAAGGCAGTCCCCCAGATGGCGTCTCAAAGCATAATGAGATGGGCTGTGCTGTTGAGAGCATATGAGTATGTCATACTTTACAGGGCAGGTAAAGACCATGGTAATGCTGATGCCCTCAGCCGACTTCCTCTGCCGGAGAGACCCAAGGACACAGAACCAGAGGAACAGGTGTTGTTGCTGGACCAAGAACAGAGCCCGCTGACAACATCAGAACAGCTACAGAAATGGACATCTAAGGATCCTATACTCTCAAGAGTCTGTGAGTATGTTCTCAGAGGATGGCCTGAAAATCTGGATTGTAACTACCTTCCTTATAAACAGAGACAACATGAGTTGAGTGTGCAGGATGGCTGTGTGCTGTGGGGGGCTCTTATTGTGATCCCAGCAAAGGGACAAGCTCCTTTGATGGAACAGCTACATCAGTCATACCCAGGAATGAGCCGCATGAAAGGCCTGGCCAGGGGCTACATGTGGTGGCCCAACATGGACATGGACATTGAGAAAAAGGTAAAAGCGTGCACCGCATGTCAGGAACACAGAAAGGCATCGGCCTGTGCACCACTCCACCCGTGGGAGTGGCCTGAAAAGCCATGGAGAAGGCTACACATAGACTATGCAGGGCCTTTCATGGGGAGGTTGTTCTTAGTAATTGTGGATGCTCATTCAAAATTGTTAGATGTCTACCCAGAGACTGCCGCCACTTCAGCAACCACCATAAGCTGTCTCAGAAACTGTTTTAGCACACATGGCATCCCAGAGATGATTGTCTCAGACAATGCACAGTGTTTTGTGAGCGAACAAACCAGAGAGTTCATGACAAGGAATGGAATAACACATGTGACATCAGCACTGTATCACCCATCTTCCAACGGGTTGGCCGAACGAGCTGTACAAACTTTCAAGGAGCTCATGAAAAAGAGCAGTGGTGATACAGTGGAGACCAAGTTAAACAGGGTATTGTTTAGCTATCGTATCACACCTCAGTCAACAACAGGACTGTCACCCACTGAGATGTTGATGGGAAGGAAATTGAGATGTACGCTTGATCTCATACACCCAGATCTTAAACAGAAGGTGGAAGCAAAACAAACAAGTCAAAAAGCATATCATGACAAACATGCTAGAGAATGCAACTTTGTGACAGGAGAGCCCATCTATTCACAGAACTATGGATATGGATCAAAATGGATACCAGGACTGATACATGAGACCACAGGACCTGTTTCCTACAAGGTGCTGCTGGGAGATGGGAAGCTGGTCAGACGACACGTGGATCAGTTGTTCAGCAGACAGGAGTTGGAGCCATCAGTGCTGAGGCCAGATCCGGGGCCAGAGGAGCAGAGTGTGCTACTCACACCAACGGGCAAAACAATAGGACAAGAGGCGGGTCCTATGCTAGAAGGGGTCAAAGTCTTACCTACAACAGAGCAAGAGAGCGGTGAACCTGAGGGTCCTCCAACATCAAAAGTGTTCCGTTCTTGCAGAAACAGGAAACCACCTGCATACCTGGAAGACTTTGTTAAGTGAGTGGATACTACTAAACCCCAGACATTTGGGGAAAAAAAAAAAAAAAAGGAAGGAAAAGAAAAGAGAGAAAATGAGTAAAGGGAGATTTTTGAGGTATTGAGTGTTAATGTTATTTTCAGGTTGTTATTTAATATTAAAAAAAAATGTTTTGCAGGTACATGTATAGGTATATGCATGTTATACAGAGAGATTAAAGACTGTGCAAGTGTAAATTGAACTGTGGACAAATTGTTTGTATTGGTTTGCGTCGGACCATAGTGTTGCAATATTTTGGCAAATGTAATTCAAGAATAGTTTCAGTTTAACAGGGGAGGGATGTTGTGAAGTGACTTCTGAAGGGTTACCACATTCCAGACCAGCAGAGGGTGCTGGTGCGCTGTGTGATGTTCTGATAACCCCGAGTGTTTTGCTCTTGTTCAGTTTAAGAAGGTGCCTCCGGTCGGGAGGAGTCACATGTAAACCGTGGCTGATATTAAAGTGATTCCAGAGAAGAATACTGACTTGTTTATTATGTATCTGAAGATACCACACTAGCTGTGAATGCGTTCACGTGAAAGAGGGGGAGTTTGCCGCATGTGGCCAATCAGAAACATGGACAAGTCAATCGGCATGAAAGTGTCATATTTTACAAAGAGATGAGCTAACTAAAATATTAAAGAAGAAGAAAGATAGTAAGAATTCAGACAAAATCTGGAATATAAGTCGCACTAGTAAGACGCACAGTCAGCCTGGTCTGTGTCGCTGTCATTCCCCCAACAGGTCTTAATCATGTCAGGTCACAGTGATAGTGGCTGCTGCACCCACTGTAATGACGGCACATTGGTGCATAAGACGCAGCCAACTTTTACGCACCAGATTTTACGGTAATCCAGCTGAAAGCAGCCCAGCTGGACAAAAAAATAAAATAAATAATAATTAAATCAATCGCTGACAGTGTGAATACGCAAGTTAATAGACTATCAACAAAATATTCAAAATAACATTACAATTTTCACAATCATCCCAGAATCAGTCTGATGAGTCTTGAGCTACAGACTTCTCACAGCAGTACATCAAAGTCCTTCAAACAGATGAGCTCTCTTTGTTCCCACCGCACCGAGGTTCCCAGGATCTTTTGGTTGTGACATCAGCCCAATCAGTTGATCAGTTAAACAGATATTGATTTTTTTAGGGGTCTTTTTTTAGCCAGCTAACAAGTGTTACAGCTGACCCCACAAAATTACATTGCTGCTAGTCAGTGCTAGTGCAGGTGCATGTGTCTCGACACTGGGGTCAGGCCAACAGCCACCTACCAAGTTGCTCATACCACACCCCCCCCACCCCCCCGCACTTTTAAAAGATTTTCCCAAATTTCCCTTTAACCTACAGAGGTGGTGTTGTTGAATATGCATGTATGTGTGTAAGATTATTCATGTACATTTACCCCTTGAAGAAATTCCATTGTGACCCCAAGTTCCCCTGGGTAGTGCATATTAAAGATGTAGAAACACATAAACATTCCAACCAGTGCGTTCATGAAGTTCTCCATGTTGATGTCCATCATCACCTCCTGGTCTGCTGCCACCATGAAAGTTGTTGCGACAATGGACTCTCTCCTGTGGAAAAAAAAAAGTCATCAGTAAATCCTTCCATTTCAATGCCTCTATTTGCACATAGGGCACACAAATTCTATTGCCTCTCACTTACCATGTACAACAATGCATGGTGTGGGTGGCAAGCTTTCTGTCTCAACCTCCAAACTGATGCATGTTTTGTCGACCATGTGGAACATCTTGCAGGATTCTCTTTGAAGTGTGAAAGTAGCATCAATACTGCCCCACAAGGTCCACCTCCAGCTTGGATCTCCACTCTCTGTTTTGCTGCTACACTTGATTTTTCCAATGGAAGAGACTGAAAATATTCAAGGACTCTGGTCAGGAGTTTGAATTGAGCCTTCATGCCAACAAGTGAGAAGAGGAGAGGCCATTCTTCAATAAGGGCCCAGATGTCCTTACCAGACATTATGTCATTTCTCTGAGATATGAAGGTGTCTGAGATTAACTGTTCGATTTGTTTTTCATTCCTCTCATTTTCCATGAACATTGTTTGCATTTTGTTTTTCTTCTTCATCTGGTCTTCCACATTTACAGGTCCTGATTCCCACTGAATGCAGCCATATGAGTCTTTCCGTTGCTTCTTATTTTCTGATACAGTGGATCATCCTCTTCTTACCCAGCTTCTCACTTCTCTTGTAGTTATCCACTCTACACTGAAGTTGTTTTGTTAGAGAATCATAGCCGCTTCCAACAACTTCGCCTTCGATGATGTCTCTGAAAGACTTTGGATATTCTAAGACCATCTTTTGTGCGATTTCATTTAAGTGCTTCTTCGCTGGTGTCTTGCAAGTGGCAATAATTTCAGCTGAAACAATGCAAATCACTTCTCTCCTTTCCCTAGCTGTGGGCCATTTCTGATTGCTTAATTTCACCCTGACAACAGCTGGCAGCATGTTCCAAGGGATTTCAAAATTGTAGTGCCAGCCACTGCCCAGTTGTCTTGTGGGACTACAGCATTCACTACCAGATGATGAGGTTTGAAATGGTGTTTCTAGACTTTTAGGTGCATCAGGGCTTCCAAATGAGCTTTGAGAAGTAGAGGGTAGGCTAGGGCTTGTAGTGACCCTGTGTGTTTCAGGAGTATGGGGTGTGCCTGGGCCTCCAAATGGACTTCGAGAAGTAGAGGGTATCCTTGGCTTGTAGGGACCCAGGGTGTGCTTGTGAAATCCTCCTCTGTGTTTGAGTGGCTTGAAACTGCTTCACTCTGAGCTGAGAAGACACCTAAAAAGCACAGAGACATACATAATAATAGGAGACCAATAATGGCCCTGGTGGCAATATACTCATGTTACAGATTGAGCCTTGACTTTTAACATGTGCAGCTTCCTTGATTTAATGGGTTTGAGCACACCTGGAAGGTCATTTATCTGGATAAGCTTCATATCATCAACAGTTTCCACCCCAATGTCTTGGAGGACATCCATAATGGGTTGCAGTGTAGCTGGCGTGCTACACATTGGTAGTGCTTCTCTGACAAGGTTGGCTATGTCCTCCATGCCCAAAAAAGGGAGAATAAAGGATGAGTGAGATGAAAACATATCTACAGATCCAAAACACTGTGCTTCAGGGATATTACTTTCATTGAAAGCAGCCTGTATGCAGCCAGTGGATAAAAATCAAGACACTGTTCAGACTTGATGCAAAGCATATCGCTTGCTGATTCTCCAACTTTATGAAGCCTATACTCTGGCATGTAAGACGATGAGTGAGGTGTCACAAGAAAGTACACATCTTTGTTTTCTTTCATCAGTATGAGCTCAAGTTGTCCAAATTCCACAGATTCAGCATTCTTAAGGGATTTAAAGCAGCCCTTTCTATAGAGCGTTCCATGTAAGCGCACTTCTGTGGATATAAAGTCAGGTGTGACCAAGCTCTTTTCAACAGAATTTTGTACCTTACTGCTGTACAACTCAGCATGGTAAGGAGAGGAATCCATCACTTGCAGTGCTGGAGGAAAGAAGGAGCTGGAGTTCAAGTAGGTCTGCAGTAGTTGGTGATTGTTTGCAAGAGATTTACAAACGTGTTTGAAGTTTTGTGTCCTCCTCACACATCGTTTAAAATATGAATGCTTGCTCTCAAACCTCATTGTCCACAAGCGAATGAGTGGGCCAAGCTTCATGATCAGAGATGGGTAGTGGAGGAGGTAGTGATGCTCTGGTTTAAGTTTTTCAGAGGGAAAGAGATGCTTCCTTGTTTCAAGATATTCTTGTATGTGGACCTGAAGGAAACTGACTTGCTCAGCAGATATCTTGCACAGACTAACTCAACCACTTCCTTTAACATTATAGTTAACTGCCATACCTGGTCCTGTGTGTCTTTGATTTTGTCCCCAATAATGATGGGAAGAGGTCTTAGCAAACACCAATTCTCAGTTGCCTGCCCACCAATATTAATGCCACGTTCACTGACTTCCAAAGGAACAGAACTAGCATCAGAATCCAGGTACTTGAACTGTTTGATCTGCCGGTTAAGCTGCTGGTATGTCATCCATTTCTTTAGCTTCACAAAGTACTGAATGTAAATGGATTGGTCATAGGCAACTACTCCTTCAAATATGTCATGTCCTATGCATGGTGGAAGGCCTGGCTGACACACATGGAAATACTTAAAGGTAACGTATCATGCTTTTTTCCTTGTCATTATGCCAATCTGGGATGCATTTGGAGTACTTCTGTATGATTTGCAGGTCATAAAGCTCCTTCTTCGCCTCACAATCGCGTTTACAAAAGCCTCTCTCTAGCCGCTTTTCAGGCTCTCCCTCAAAACGCTCTGATTCAGACGGAGTACACGTAAGAACCGAGACCTCACGTGTACTCCGTCCTCTGATAGGCCAGTTCTGTGAGGGCTGAGCCGGAGGCGGAGGGGGTGCCGAGGCCGAGTGGAGGGGTGACATACGGAAGTGACTTGTTTACTAGCCCCGGCTGTCCGGGGATCGTTGTATTGACTTTGAAGTTAACATTAAACTTTTGTTTGGCCTTTATTACATGTTTAAAATGGCTACTTATGAGATTAGCCGATCGATCATGCACATCTCCATGAATACAGAGGAGTTTTTGAGTAGAAAAAAACCCTCATTAGTTATGTGATTACACACAACAGTGAGTCAAACTGCTAACAATAGCATCCCATTACTCTCAGCTGCTAAGAGGGGTGTGCAGACCTTTTCAAAGACACGTTCATCATAATAATTAAAAGATAGATACTTGAGTAACAAAGGATGAAGCACCGTTTGTGAGTTCTGCTTTTCGAGCAACTGTGTGGTCGTAAAAGAGCCCCACAGGTCTGAATTTACACTACACAGCTGACGCTAACGCTAAAGCTAATGCTAACGCTAACGAGCTTAGCATTGGCTCAACATCACATCATATATTTATTTACAAATTTAAGTAACAAAGGATGAAGCACTGTTTGTGAGTTTTGCTTTTTTAGCTACCGTGTGGTCATAAAAGAGCTCTACAAGTCCGAATTTACACAACACAGCTGACGCTAACGCTAACGCTAACTAGCTTAGCATTAGCTCGACATTACATCATGGCCTTATTTACATTACTTCCTCTGATTACATTACTTACTGCTTGTGGTTCCGGGTCTCTGTGGACAGTCTTTATGGAGGGAACTGCTCCTTGTTTGAGCAGCAGTTGAGATACAAATCCTGCATCAAACTGCCCTCTGGGGTAAAATGATGAGCACACAGAAACAGCTGAGACAGCGGCTGATCCAAGGAGACAAGGGCTGTCCACTGCTTTCTGGTGTCTTCATTCTTTGGAAGTGAAGATAGTTGTGATTTTGATCCACAACCAAAAAAACACAGATGAAGACCCTTCCCAGACATGTCTTCTCTCAAGTATATAGCTCAGGGAAACAACAGAAAACAAACACTGAAACTGCTCCTGACATTGCTGGTCCTGGAGAGAATATAAACGGCTGAGCTTGGTGAGCATGTCTTAGCTGCAGCTCGGTGCTTCAGGCATTACCGGGGAGAAGCTGCAGGGAGGAGCTGCTTTCTCAGGCTCGTCCAGTGGGAAGAGACTGAAAATACCTGATGTCAGGTTGCGGGAAATCTCGCGAAGATCTCGCTATGAGACGTTTTCAGGGGTGGAAGTCTCGCTCCCGGATATCGGGGACAGGAGCAGATCTCATGTTATGGGATTTTCTGGAGGTTTAGAGTCAGCAATTCACTAAACAACATTATTTGTAAGTATTAAATCTTGTTTCTGCATAATATGTTCCCTTTAAGACCATTGAAAAGTGAGTCAAACTTAACTCCATTTACAGTCTGTGTCTCATTTTTTTGTAGTAGCTGCACTTTCTCTTTGTAACTCTCAACAGTTCTCACTGGAAATGTGACACTCAATTTGTCCATTTCTTCTCTGGGTACCAAGCAGTACCTACAACAGTGAGAGGAGGTACTGAAATTTTCAGCATAACCTCCAATGCAGTGGGATCCTAAATTGTCACCAACAATGCACAAGACTGTTGCTCGTACAGTATGACCTGAAGAGGTGACAAGTCCATTATCCTCTAGCTCTCTCAAGTCTGAGAGCATTTTTGAAAACACTTTCTCATGTCCAAAGTATTTGAAATCCCGCTCCGTGCACAACAGTAAGAGCTGCAGCTGATCAACACTTGACCAATAGAATGCCTCAAAGTTGGCAAGTGTAAAGTACACCCCCACTATTTTGTGCTTTTTCTTTGCCGAGCCAAGAGGGTTGACTACCTTTAAAGCAACCTGGTATAAAATAAGTTTTAAATTTATACCTGGTTGCATACACAGAGCATTTGTCTTGAACACTGATCCATCACACACATCATTCAACACCCCAGGAGGAGGGACATTTTGAGTCTTCCCAAATTCTTGCCATACGGCAGGATCTTTTAGCATAGCTTTCAGTGTTTCTTTGAGAGGGATGTACTGTACATACCTGTCAGTTCTGTTGTCATCCGTCCCTAGATAAATAGGTTGTGGGTGCACATAGCTGAAGTTTTTGAGGAAAAACTGCTTCCTGGAATATTCTGTAGAGAGAGGAGTATTGCATGAAGAATGCAAATCTGTCAAACTACTCAAACATTTCATCAACATCAGTCAGAGATACTTGTTCTGGCCTTTAGTACCTCTTTGAATTACTTTTTTGGGTGCTAACTGCAAATACCATGTAAGTCATTTATCTCTTCAACAATCATCTGTATAGTTGATGAAGGTATGAGGTATTTTGCCTGCAGTTTCATGTAAAACATACAGAGATTTTTTTTGTGTACAAGGCTCTCAAATCAGGATCATCTTGAATCATCAAAGATTCAGGGACATTTTCAGAAGATTCAGGGACATTTTCAGCTGTATCACTTCCCATCACATCAGATGATGTACTCACTGACTCTAAAGGACATGTAGCAGATTCTTGACCTGCCATTGCATGTTTGTGGATCCTGGATATATGAGAAGTAAATTATGACCTTACTTTAAATGTTTTATCACATTTCGCAAATGGACAACTTACAAACTCAGTTTTGGAAAGATGTGACCTGAGGTGAGCAAGAAGGTCTTTGAAATCTGTGCACTGTTTCTGGCAACTTGTGTTCTGACATGTATATGGCCCTTGCATAATGTCCAATTCTGACGTAGATGGATTCCTATGGTGTCTATAACGATGCGTTTTAAAAGCACTGTATTTGATAAACACGTGTTTGCAGTCAGCAACACAACATGGAAATTGGCTATTAGCTTCATGTTTGTGTAGCATTTGGTGGTCTACATATACTTTTACTGATTTTAAGGAAAGGCTACAGAAGTGGCATGGGAAGACCTTCGCCAATTCACGTTAAACCAACAAACTGCTGTCAGAAAAACACACTTGAAATTTAGATATTAGGGTACTTTAGATAAAAAATAAAATAGAATTAAAAAAAAGAAGTTCTGAGTGCACGTTTTTTCGAAACTAAATTATTCCACAGGCTGCTAAACACGGTAGAACCAGTGTGGCTTAAAATGAAAACCGAGTCAAACCACTCAGAAAAACATACAATATATCATTAGCATAATGCATAGTAATTTATTAATCAAAACATGCGTGCAGTGTAATTTGCATGCAGATACCACTGAGCAGCAATGCTGTATTTGCTAGTTTGGATGGATGCTACAGACCAGCACAAAGCTAGTGCGCTCAGTAGAACCAGTGTTTTAATTTTTACTCACCGTCACCAACCATACAATTTCACATGAAATTAAACTAGAGAGTGAACTAAAGTTACCCATGGTGTTCATCCCGCGGAGCTGGGAAAAGGGTCGACGTCCGAACTTGTTGCAGCAGCCAGGTTCATGCAAAGTTCGACTCCAACTACGCATGCTCGCAACTTTGCATGATGACTTCTTTGCGCGGGAGGGTGAGGGGTAGTCCTCAGTAAGTATTATCAGATCCAAATTTCTAGTTTAAAGGGATAGTTCAGTATTTTTGAATTGGGGTTGTATGAGCTTCATATGGCCACTAAGTATGAAGTAGAAAGTTCTCTCCTCTCCCTCAATAAGACACAGTCTGTAAGAGTCGAAGAGACGAAGAAATAGCCGCTAACAGGAAAGTACTGTACCAAGAACTAAGGGCATTTTCTCCGCTCAAATCAAAAAGTAACACCACTTTTTAAGAGTATGCTACATAAGAGTGTTTTAAAGTGCACTAACCTTTCATAAATATAAAGTTTATCCGGACCTAGCCAACTCATGTCATGTATCCCTCTGCTAAATCACTCCACCTCCCTCTCAGCTGATGTAAAATTAACAAGCTAGCGGCTCCAGATGCTGGATGTAGACTGATTGAAAGCACATTATACGACAAATATTTATGAGATAGGGCTTTTGTGATGCTTCCCTTGATGCAGAAACAGATGTGCATTATGGAGAACTCATAGCTTTCACCAAATCCCTCTGCGTAACAAGGGCGTGCGGTTACATCTTATAGCGAGCGAATGCATCTCTTGTTACCTGTTACCTGACAGATTGTGTGTACATATCTATACATCTCTATATATTACAGGCTAATACACAGTAATCGTTGCGTGTGTGTGCATGTATGTGTGTGTGTGTGTGTGTGTGTGTGAGAGAGAGAGAGAGACACACACACAAAACCCAAGTAGTCTGCACTGTTTTGGTGAACAGCCTCCTCTATTCTGCTTGCTTGTCTCTGACAGATCATTATTACTTACTTTGAGGAGAAACTGTCATTAGGTCCTTCAAGTTTGGGGCGTTTTTCCAGTTTATCTTCAGGAAATTGAAGAATGGCCGCAAAACTTGAGGATTCAGAAGAGCAGGAAAGTCTGTTTGACAAGTAATACCGCCGTCTGTATCACCTGTTTCCTCTGGCTAGTTCTTACATTCGCACCACTGTGTATTTCCAACTCTTTCTTGATGTCCAGTGTCTGTGGATGTTTCCTCTGTATTCCTTTCGGTCTGTTCAGTCTCCATCTGCAGCAGCTCTTCTTCTGTGAACTCCGGTTCATACAGACATCCGTGGTTCATACAGGTATCCGGTATCCATCGGCGCTGTCATAATCACTCCTTTTTAACTTAACTTAACATTTAACAACAAATACAAATATGCCATATGTCCAGTCCACAGTCAGGATCCGGATCCACATATCAGAAGAAAAAAACCCAGAGAGCCTGTAAACACCTCCTAAATGCTCTAAGTTATCTGATTTATAAAGTATTTAAAATGAAATTGTTTTATGATTAGAGGAAATAAAAATAATGGGATAGCCTGTTAATTCAGCCTTAATACATTTATTTGGTCTAATTTATGCAGTAATGTATTTGTTTTCAATAACACCTGCATTAGGACTCCCTTGAAAAAGAGGTTTTTAATCTCAGTGGGACCTTCTTGGTTAGAAAAAAAAAAAAAAAATTATGAAATAAAATAAATCAAACCTAGTTGTGATTCATCATTAATTTCTTTGCAATGGCTGGTTTATTTATTCAAGTTAATATAAGGTGATGCAGAAATAGCAGTAAAAATGGTCAGAGTACACAGATTCACTCTTCTCACAATTATAGATAAGGCCTCAAAATGTTATCCCCAACTATGAAAAATGTTTCAGCTGTATGTATGTCCTTTATTCTTCAATCATTCCTTTGCTTTTCTTTTTTTCTCCCAGTATCAGTCCCTGAGTACCTAGTCATATTTTTATATGTAATGATATGGATTTTAAGTCTGGAATAAAGTGTCTATCTAGCAATCTATCTATCATCCAAATCAAAGAACTCATCGTCCTCGCCTTCTTAACTGACAAAATATCTGACAACTTTTTATACTCTTCTGCAGTCATGCCAAGCTTATTTTAAGGCTATGAGGTTTCATTTGATGTTCCAACTTGACTTTCAGGACTCAGGAAAAGATGCAAATTTCTACTTCTTAAAAACACTTTTATTGAAGAATGGGGGTATAGTGCAGATTATGTTTAAATATACCTCCATCACATTTTTTCCTTTTTCCCCCTTTCACCAACCCACCTTGACAGCTCATTTATTTACACAACAATATTATGTTAGTACAAATGCATACATCCACAGCGATTCTTTCACACATGGATTTACATGGATATATATATAATTTCGTTATTTGCTTCGTTCAACTCATGCAATCAGACTAGATTCAAATATTAAAGTTTGCGCCTGTTTCCAGTTTGCATTGTCCCGCCCATAACGACTAACCTGCTGAATAAACCAATAATTGGCCAGTGGTCGACAAATTTGAAGCATGACAAAAAGGTTGGGATTAGTGTCCATCCAATCAGGTTCAGCGCGGGTCATGAGTCATGTGAAAGACTCCCTTCTTGGACTCATGAGCTTCAAGGGTATGAGACTACGGCTGGTCTGGCCCTACCTTGGCTAAAGCCACAGTGGACGTGTCAACCAAACACCGTTTTGGGTAAGTGTCCCAGATAATGCATGTGTTGTGAATGATAATTTCAATATGTCATACATCGGGTGGACAGCTTTGAAGCTAACATTAGCATCCCTCTGATAAATTGCCACCGTCACATTGGCTGTTGTTAGCAGGTAGCTAACGTTTTGTGACCAGGCTGCTAACTGTCAATTGTTAACGCTCGCTTTTGGTCAAAACGTTTTCTAACATGGCCAGAGGTAGTTCGTAATAGTGCTGTCTCTGCTCTCGGTGATACACGCTCTTAAAAGTTGTTATTCGTGATTTGAATGCGGTCAAACTGCTGTATGTTGCTCTGTGTCATATGCCACTCGTCCTGAGAGAGCCCCGCAGAGACCTAGAATCATTAATTTATGTTTTTAAATAAGCTTCGTTCTAGCATTGGCATGCTAAGGTAGCCTGCTCACTGCTGTCTCCCCTCGCTAATTTCGAGCTCAAGCCACACACAGTTCAAGGTGTGAATAACCAATAGCTGATAGGAATAAAATTACCCTGAGTGTCTGTGACTGGGCTTGAACTGATCTTCAACTCGATCCTCCATCCTGAGTGGATGATCAAAGAGCTGTGAGCAAGTTGTTGCTGCTGAATGATATAAATGCCTGCTGAATGTGAATTAATTCATTTGCACTTAAATGTTTCACTGAGGTAGTGAAATGTGGGTTTTCAGGTTACCATATTAAGTTTGGTTGCTTACTTGTTTAATCTTAATAAAACTGATCTCATTTTTCACCTTACTGGTTGAACTTTAAATACTGAACCATTGAACTCAGACACTAACCATTTTTTTGTAATTTAATTTTACCATACAAAATTCATTTTTTTTATTGTAACCTTTCACAAGTTAAAAAGCCTTTTCTACCTCAAATTCAGCTCACAATGTCTGTGTTTCCTTCTGTTGCCACAGTTGCCAAAGTTGCCAAGTAAAGATCCAGAGATCCAATCCTGACTCCTGTGTCTCCTTTCCAACTCTGGACATAAAAAAAAAAAAAAACATAAAATGGCATCACATAAAATGGAGACATGTAACATATTAATATATGATAAAGGATGACTCCTAGTGATAATGACTACTTGACCTAATGAGACACAAGACTGTGGTTCACTGGAGTGGAATTGTTGCCCTATTTCCATGGAGGTAGTAAGTACTAATAACGTTCTTCCTACTGTTAAAACTACATAGATTGGAGCTTGCTGTTAAAGCCTGTCTGTCATTACCACCAGAGATGCAGCTAGACTATGATGACTAGAAAGATAAATTACGTTTTGGAAGTAAACCATTTTTGGTACATGTTAATTTGTTAGTTTTTATTAGCTTTGGACACAGCCAGACTAAATGTTTTCTCCTGTTTCCCTATATGTGTGTGAGAACCGCTTGTATTGATGTCATGCCTGTAAAAGGAGAGTTTGACCTGGAGAAGGCAAGACCATTTTGAGTCCTCTGTAAAACTTAGTATTTAACTGCATGAATGTATTTTGAAAAGAGAAGCCTTATTCAGATTCAGAATATTTATTGTACCCTTGGGTAAATTCAGTTTACAGTGAGTGAGTTCCCTCGTATTGTGGACACACAGAACAACACAAGACAAGACAAAGTGTCAACAGGATGATTTTGATATTTTCAATTGAGCAAATCTTACTTTTAAGAACATAATGTTAATAGAAGTGGAATAATGTGCTGAGTGTAATCTCTAAAGGGAATATTTATCACTCTTTATTTCTGCTCTTCTGTGTCTCTCTTAGTTTGGAAGAAAGGTGGCACATTGTTGGCTTTGCTAGCAATGCTCAGTGTGGATCACAAGGCAGACATGTACTGCTGTAATTGTGCAGACCTGAAGTGAGTGATGATTAATGTGAAATATACTTTAAAATAAAAACATCCTAAAGAATCCTCTAATGGAAACAATGACCTGGTTCTCTCTTCATTAGCACTGACAGTACCTGCTGTAGAAGAGTCATCTGGCTAAGAAAACAAACTCCTCAACACTTCACGTTGTGCAGCCAAAGTGAGTACACACACACACACACACACACACATACAAAATTGAAGACAAATCATATTCCCTCTCAAATTACATCAGGTAGGGACAATGACATACTATGATAGTGTTTGGTTGTGCTGTAAATTATGTGTGGTATTTTTGTAATATTCCTCCATGTTCCCTTGATGTGTCCTCATGGCCCTGGTAAGTTTGTAAAATAGATACCATGGGACCCCTTCAGTTTTTTTCACATTGTAATGTTGCAGCCTTTTGCTAAAATCATTTAAATTAATTTTTAATCACATCAATCTTAACTCCATACCCCAGGGTTTCTGCGATGTGTAAATGATCGTGGCGCACCGCCACGCCACACCAAGCCAACACATAAGCTATCTCTTCAGAATTATGATCTATTATCATTTTTTACAGATGTTTCAAATGTAAGTTATATTATATGAAGCACAAAGTCTATATTTGGGCATGTTAACGGACCAAAAACAAGAAGTTAGATTTGGGCTCAACTCATGAAATGTGACACTGCTCTGCAAATAACTTAATTTTGAAAAACTATCACTGGAGTCTCAAGTGAGTTCTTCAACAGAACTCATAAACAGGGTTGTGTCTAGGCACAGCTCTAGGAAAGGGCTACAGACAAAGTTAAATATATGTTGCTGATTACAGCTCAGAGTGGCAATGAGGTCTTGAAATATTTTGAGGTGGTCTTTTAAAATGTCTTAAGGTGTTGAACTTCAGGATTCCTGCATATACTCTAGTAATGTCTGATAAGGAATAAGCAACTCAAAGTAGAAATGATAATTTCAGTTCCTCATGAATGTTTGTCTGTAAAATGCCAAAAGGTTTACATGGATTGTTTAACCACTGCCTGTTTTCTCCATGGATGCACAATCAGAGTTATTTAAGGAGGCCCAAGCAGCAAGTGAACAGACAGTTTGAAATGATCTGACAACAGTTTCTCACACACAGTATGTATTGCCTACATTGAATGTATCCTGACATAATTTCTATATTTGTTTCATTTACAAGAAATAGTTACAAAGTTTAATGGCCATGATTTTAGTCCAAATGTTGGTAATTGTCTTCATAAGCTGTTCCTGTACTTTAATTACCTCAAATTACTCTCATTGCACATAACAGGCAATAAGTAGATTCTCATGTTACAAAACCCATGTCAGATTTTAAGAGTGAGAGAGAGAGAGTGCAATGTTTAACCACAGGTATTTTTATGTGCCACCAATGACAAGGAAATACATGTAGACTGGGGTTTTAAGTTTGTGTGTAAAATGAGCGGCACGAGTGCGTTATTTTTTTCCACGGACATTAGTTGCTTATATACAGAGAGAAACGGGAGAAGGTGGCTCAGATGGAGGCAATATGTGAGTTATCATTTTCTGTGGGCATGCAGCATACATGTTTCAGTTATTTTAAAACTAAAGCTACTCCACAGCTGGTATTATCCCTCATAACTGATAAAAATTGGGCAGACGGAGTAATTGGGGAGTTTGTGGTAATAAAGTAAAGTAACTGAATGAAGAAAAAATGATAAGTAACAGTAATCATTGCTGTGAAAAATCAGCTCATGCTTTTGTATGTATACATATACATACAAAAGTTATCATTTTCTGTGGGCATGCAGAAAATGATAACTTTTGTTATGCTTTTGTATGTATACATATCAACTTGTAGCTCAGTGTTCCAACATCCACAAACGGCAGGTGCTATCACGACTAGAGATTGAGGAGATACAACACGTTAATTCTATGGCAAGGGGGAGCCAGGACGATAGGTCAGATGGGGGAGTCAACATTGACTCCCCCCCAGTGACTGGGTACCAAGCCCCAGAGTTGAGCGAAGAGTTGACTGATCTGAGAGATAAGATCATGGCCAAGACGAGCGCCTGTCAACCCCAACACCAATTAGCGAAGACTAGTGAAGTACCTCCAGAAATCCTAGCCAATGTAAATGCAGTGATAGAAACAATTCCCACTGCAAATATCACTGAGACCAATGAGCTGATACACAGTACAGCAACAGTGATCCTCGAGATGCTTGGACACAAGATGGGTAACATGAACAAGAACAAAGGGCAGTGCCCACCTTGGAGGAGAAGGTTAGAGGCTAAAATCAAGGCGACACGGAGAGAGGTCAGCCAATTGTCAGAGCTCCAGAATGGTACAACCAGGAAAGACATACCCAAGAGGTACAGGCAGATGCCCATACCTGAGGCCTTGGAAACTGCCAAACAAAGACTCCAAGCCTTGGCCACCCGACTGAAGAGGTACACAAGAGAGACTGAGGCCAGGCGAATAAACCGGCTGTTCTCCACTGAACCAGCCAAAGTGTACTCTCAGTGGCAAGGGAATAACTCACAAGCTAACCCACCAACGCTGGAGACTGAACAATACTGGAAACGCATATGGGAGAAAGAAGCATCACATTACAACGATGCACAGTGGCTAATCAATCTAAGAGCTGACCACACCAATCTCCCTGAACAAGATGCAGTGACCATCACAGTAGCAGACATCCAAGAAAAAGTCTCAGGTATGAAGAACTGGACAGCACCAGGCCTGGATATGATCCATACATACTGGCTAAAGAGGCTGACCTCACTCCATGAGCGCCTGGCAGTACAAATGAACCAACTGCTGAGAGATGGGACCCATCCTGAATGGCTGACCAAGGGCCGAACAGTCCTGATTCAGAAAGATCCCCAGAAGGGAACAGTCCCATCCAACTATCGGCCAATCACCTGCCTCTCCACAACATGGAAACTCCTGTCAGGCATCATTGCGGCTAAGATAAGTGGGCACATGGATCAATACATGACAGAGACACAGAAAGGCATTGGTAAAAATACCAGAGGAGCAAAACACCAGCTACTGGTTGACAGAACAGTCGCCCGAGACTGCAGAACCAGACAGACCAACCTGTGCACTGCCTGGATTGATTACAAGAAAGCCTATGACTCGATGCCACATACGTGGATCCTGGAATGCCTGAAGCTGTACAAGGTCAACAAAACTCTAAGAGCCTTCATTGCAAACTCAATGAGTCAATGGAACACCACCTTTGAGGCCAACTTCGAGCCAATTGCACAAGTCTCCATCAAATGTGGCATATACCAAGGTGATGCTCTGTCCCCACTGTTGTTCTGCATAGGACTGAACCCCCTCAGCCAAATAATCAAGAACACTGGCTACGGATACAGACTCCGAAAATGGGACCACCATCAGTCACCTCCTCTACATGGAGGACATCAAGCTGTACGCTAAGAGTGAGCGAGACATCAACTCACTGATCCACACCACCAGGATCTACAGCAGTGACATCGGAATGTCGTTCGGACTGGAGAAGTGCGGCCGAATGGTGACAAAAAAAGGGAAGGTAGTCCATACAGAAGGCATTACACTCCCAGAAGGCAGAATAGCAGATGTGGAAGAGAGCTACAAATACCTTGGCATACCACAGGCAAATGGCAACCACGAAGAGGCCACTAGGAAAGCAGCAACGACCAAGTACCTGAAGCGAGTAAGGCAAGTCCTAAAGAGTCAGCTCAATGGCAGAAACAAGGTTCGGGCAATTAACAGCTATGCCCTGCCAGTGATCAGATACCCAGCTGGAATAAGCTGGCCAAAGGAGGAAATTCAGGCCACAGACGTTAGAACTCGGAAACTGCTCACCATGCACGGGGGGTTTCACCCCAAGTCCAGTATCCAGAGGCTATACACTAAGCGCAAAGAAGGAGGCAGAGGGTTAGTGAGCATCAGAGCCACTATCCAAGATGAAACATCCAAGCTCCATGACTACGTCAGGAAGATGGCCCCAAGAGATCAAGCGCTTAGTGAGTGTCTCAGACAGTGGAAACTGACAGGGAAGGAGGAACTAGAGGAACCATCATGGGAGGAGAAACCCCTGCATGGGATGTACCACCGACAGATAGCTGAAGTGGCTGATATGAACAAATCCTACCAATGGCTAGAGAGGGCTGGACTGAAGGACAGCACAGAGGCACTAATCATGGCTGCACAGGAACAGGCCTTGAGCACCAGAGCAATAGAGGCCCGGATCTACCACACCAGGCAAGATCCCAGGTGCAGGCTGTGCAAAGAGGGCCCAGAAACAGTCCAGCACCTAACAGCAGGGTGTAAGATGCTGGCAGGAAAAGCATACATGGAACGCCATAACCAAGTAGCCGGTAAAGTGTACAGGAACATCTGTGCAGAATATGGACTGGAGCCCCCAAGGTCAAAATGGGAAGCACCTCCCAAGGTGATTGAGAATGACCGAGCAAAGATCCTGTGGGACTTCCAGATACAGACCGACAAAATGGTAATGGCCAACCAACCGGACATTGTAATCGTGGATAAGCAGCAGAGGAAAGCCGTTGTGATTGATGTAGCCATCCCAAGTGATAGCAACATCAGGAAAAAGGAACACGAGAAACTAGAGAAATACCAAGGGCTCAAAGAAGAGCTAGAGAAAGCCTGGAAGGTGAAGGCAACAGTAGTGCCTGCGGTCATCGGGGCACTCGGGGCAGTGACCCCCACACTGGAGAAGTGGCTCCAACAGATCCCTGGAGAAACATCAGACACCTCACTCCAGAAGAGTGCAGTCCTAGGAACAGCTAAGATACTGCGCAGAACCCTCAAGCTCCCAGGCCTCTGGTAGAGGACCCGAGCTGAAGAGGATGAACAGCCACCCACGCCACCGGGGGGAGGGGGGTGGGTGAGAGAAGAGGTTTTTTTTTTATATATATAGTGATGTATTTTTGGGGCATTTTTCGCCTTTATTGATAGGAGAGAATGATAGTGTATAGGCTTGTAAAAGGGATGAGAGAGTAGGGGAAGGCACTGGCCAAAGGCTGGATTCGAACCCGGGTCGGCAGAAGTATGTGTATGGGATGTGCCTGGTTGCTAGTCACTCTGCCAAACCAGCACCCCATGCTTTTGTATATTTAAATCAATATTAATGCATCATATTCTAGAGGATCACATACAGCGCCTTGCTGTTCTGTGAGTAACACAAGTCTACAAAAAGTCTACTAGTGATGTCAGTTCACTAACAATGCCCTTTCCAGCTGATATAAAGAGGGTTTTACATAACAGTGCTAGCTTCCATTGTTACTGTAGGTTACGTCCTTGTACAGTAGATGGAGGCGGCTCCCCTCCCCTCTCGCATGTGGTTGTGGTTCCAGCGCCTCTAACTGACACGCCCCCAGCGTTTCACAGCAAAGAGAAGTGCTTGTTTTTGCATGATTTTGAGACTAAATTTTATACACTTAAATGTTTTTTTTTTTAATCTTTCAAATGTGGTCAATGACACATGTTTCTGTGGTATGATAAACTTAAAACACAAATTTATTTTTGCTTTACACGGACTTTAATGTATATGGGGGTCTAGTTAATGTTTCTTAGTTGTAAAGCACAGGAGCAACTGCTGAAGAAGCTGCTCAATATTTTGGACATTATGTACAGTACAACACAACAGTTATCAATATCACTTTAAAGGATACAATTGGTGTAGTGTTAACTTATTGTCAAAATGACCTGTGAAAAGAGCAAAATCTGCAATTCTTTTCTGTTAATAACTATGGACCATCTATCCAACACCAGAAACATTTATGTTTATGTACCATATCATGTATATCATATCATTTACTCCATGGTGTTAAAAAATGAAACAATTCTCATATTTGCAATTTTTCTTTGATCTCCATAGTTTTATTTATTTATTTATCATTTATATTTATTTTTTTCAAACAATGCTTGTCAAGATAACAGACTGATTACAGTAAGATTATACTGGTCATGTCATGTTTTGAAAAAGATTCTTAGATTGCTTCTTATGTTGATGTTGATGCAGAATAGGAGAGGGCTTTCCAGTGTTACTGCACAAACAGAGCAGGGAGCTATCTGGTTTCCACTATTAGGGATCGTGACTGAAAACATGTTGGTTGGGCCACAGGTTAGAAATATTGAAATATTCCTATTTCTTAGTTGTTTCAGAGTCTAATAAAATTGTTGTGTGCTCGTAGGGGCAATTTGGCTATTGGCTATTGATATTAATAATAATAAAATTATTTATTAATATTAATAATTAATCAAAATTAATTATTAAAACTATAAATATTGATCATAATCAATATCTTGAGGGGCACCACCCTGTTACCAGGGACCAATAACCAAATTGACAAAACCAGAATAAAGTCTCAGAAGGTGTGGAAAAAAGATAAAGTTTGAGCGCTGACTGTTTTCACTCCAGCAAGTATCACAATTGTATAATCACAATAACCACAAACAACGACAGATTAAATCATAAGAGGATTTATTTAAAGTAATAATTATTTAAGATAACATTACTTATTACAAAACTATTATAATTTAACTAATAAAAACAAAACATTAATTACTAACTACAACTAATAAAGGTGTAACAACAGCATCAATGAATGCAATGACTGCAGCAGCATCAACCAACAGTATCACTAGCAATAATCAACAACCAATGACAGCAGCAGCAATAAAAGCAATCACCAATGATGCAGCACGTGTGTGTGTGTGTGTGTGTGTGTATGTGAAGGTGGAGCAAGGTGAGGAGAGAAAGAGAGAGAGGCGAAGAGGTCACGTGAGAGCGTGTCTTGAACTAAAATGGCGACAGAGTGGCGTGTCTATCTTCGATCAAGCCTAGATGGCGACTCACCACGTGAACAAAAGGGGAACAATGGGGGAGGTCTTTGAGCCCCACGTGTTATTGAGGCAACCTCATTCAAAATTAGGCGCTCACTGGACGGCACCTTTAATGTCTGTGTGGTGTGAGGGGGGTGTATATGTGTGTGTGTTCAGAAAATAGAAAGGAAGAGAAAGAGAGAGAGAGAGAGACCCCAAGAAAGATCGTCACCTACAACTGATAATTAGAATATCACTACACAATAGCAGAGTCAGTAAGCCGAAGTTTAACTGGTCTGGTATTGGTCCTTTAACCAGTGATATTCTGCTTATGGATTGATCTACGGTAGACGATCGACAATCAAGAAAGAGAATGCAGCGCAAATCAAAACAGGTCTCATAAGCACAAAAGATAAACTACACGCTAAACTAATTGTCTCTGCCCAGACATAAGCCTCTTACTTTTGTTGCTCCAGTCCTCCGGAGTTTCGGCGAAGAAGGGATGGAATAGAAAGAGAGTCCGCTCTGAGTGTTCGTGGCGCGCTGCGTCCGCTGCTGCGCGCTGGGTTAGCTGTGCGCTCCTGTTGCGCTCTGGGTCTGCGGTGAGCTCCTTAGCTGGATTCAGGCGGTCCGCCTCGCGTCCTTCTGACGGTGGCGAGGTGATGGTTGGTCCGGTGGCAGTGGAGGAAAACCATAGACGGAGGACGAGATGCTTTGTTAGGCTTCTAACAAAGTGGCGCGCTCGTCCTCACAGACGTGCGATCAGCTGCGATCTGTGTCAGGTCCAAAGGATAAAAAGGGGAAAACAAAACGAAACGAAACGAACAGCAGTCTGTGTGCTCGTCCAGCGAGTTGGAGACTGTGACCTAGGTTTAAGATGTAAAGACAGAAAAGAGAGAGAGCAAAACGTTTGGTATTGCTTCCTTTTAGCGGCCGGGTCACGGAGAGAGCCTGCGAGAGCTCCCTACTGTACAGAGGCGCCTGGAAAAAGCCCAGAGAAGAAGCTGTGTCCTTCCTTTATGGCCTGAGTGACGTCATCGGGGATCCCAGCGGGTTTACCTGGCTGGGGCCAATGTCTGTGCAGAATTTCGATTTGAACTGAAATTCACACCTAGGTGGGGAAAGCTGGGGGTTGTGGTGCCTTTCCCTAACGGTCGGAAAAACCCTAGGTCAGGCTTTTGAAGTTCCATGTAGGCCTCTCCTTTGTCCTCAGGCCCACATGGAGTACAGATCCCAACAAAATACTATGCTTGTTTTTCGGTCAAATGATCATTTTTAACAATATTTGTTCAATCAATTTGTTTAATATCTTAAATTTACAGATATTTATATGTATGTATTTTGATGTACAGTGCTCCATCATCCAGTTCTTTAAAGTAACTAATACTGTAAATGTGCAGACTTTCCTTTTTGATAAAAGGTATATATTTTCTTTATACATTGTGTCATTGTATTTTTACTTGGGGAAACCACAATTACTGTTACTGTTTCACGAAATTAATACTGTTCATTTACAAGGATTGGCCTTAAATAAAACTATTTTTGATGTATATTTAATGTACTCTGCTTTTTTCCATTGTGTAATGAACATTTTAAAATCTTGTAATTTTTAAAATTTCAGATTAATACTGTAAATGGGCAGATATTTCATTGGCTTAATGCATTTCTAGCATTTTTTATACATTATTTCTCAGTCATTGTACATGTAAAAAAAGTATTTTCAAATGAAATTACTGTAAACAGATTGAGCTGTTTTCCTAAAATAAATAATTTATACAGTGAAATTACAGGCTATTCCATGGAAAAAACTACTAAATATTCTTAATTTACAGAGATTGGCCTTAAATGTAGCTATTTCTGATGTATTTATAATGTACTTGGTTTGTTTTTCCAGTAGTTGTTTTTTAACCCACTAATTCTCTAAAAATTGCATATTAATACTGTAAATTTGCAGACATTTAGGCTATCTTTAGTTTCATGATAAAGGTTTGTTTTTACACATTAACTTTGTTATTGTACAAGGAAAAAAAATTATTTTAACATAAAATTATTGTAGACAGATTTGACTGTTTCCTAAAATAATTTCTACCGTGAAATTACAGAGCTTAACTTAAAAGAAATCTGATTTCAATGTGTGTTGACTGAATATATATGTTATTTTACAGTAAAATGGCCTTTTTTTTAACTATGAAATGTTGTATTTTAATTAATTTTGACTGTAAAATCTAGTCCTGTATTTTTACAGTTATTTTACGTAGTTCTGTGTTACGGTCTTTGACTGTAATTTTACGGTATCTGTTTGGAAACTTTGCTGCCAGTGCTTTTACCGTTTTTTTACAGTTTTTTTTTTTAACAGTGTAGGTCACTTATTTTATGTTTCAGATTTGATTGAATGGCTGTTGTAACTTGTAAGTATTCCAGAAATTGGTTGTTCTGGATAACCAACTTCTGGACCAGAAGGGGGAATGAAATCAGGGTATTGTTGTGGAAGATATGTCTGAGGTGAGTGACTCCTTTATCTATCCAAGTATTTAGGTTTACTAGCTTTTTATTGCTAATGAAGTCAGGATTGTGCCAGATAGGAGTGAAGAGTGAAGGTGCTAAAGTGGAGTTAGTAATTTTGTGGAATTTCCACCAGGCTGTCAGAATGGACAATATTGTGGGACTTTGGAAGCAGGGGTGTTGTTTTATGGATTGGCTGAGAAAAGGTAAATCTGAGATGTGAATATGTTTAATAATTGCTTGTTCAAAGTCTAGTCATATTTTATCTGATTGAGTGGGGTGGGTCCATTTTTAAATATATTGAAGTTTATTTGCCAGGCCAGTTTAATTCTTGGGGGTTTATTTTTCCAATAAAATTTGGTGACAGCTGAATCTAGGGATTTAAACCAGGTGAGAGGTGGGTGGGTTGGGATCAGAGTGAGGAGGTAGTTGATTTTGGGGAGGACTTTCATTTTAACTGATGCTATTCTGCCTAGTATGGATAGTTGGAGGTTCATCCAACGTTGGAAGTTGCCATTTATCGTTTTGAGCAGTGGAGTGAAATTAAGATTGGGCAACTCTGACAGCCTGGGGGAAACATGGAAGTAGTGGATGATTTGTTCCAGTTTACTGAGTAATCAGAGATATGGGAGAATGAATCTATGACTTTAATTACCTCTTGTAGTGACGATTGTGGATTCTGAATAAATAGAAGTATGTCATGCGCATAGAGGCTGATTTTATGGTGCATGTTGGGGGTTTGGATTCCGGTAATGAGGGGGTTGTGGCAGATTGCTGATGCTAAGGGTTCGATGAAAATGGTGAACAGAGAGGGAGAGAGTGGGCATCCTTGCCTGGTCCCCCTGTGAAGAGTGAAGCTTTGTGAGGTTTGTCAATTAATAATGACTGCGGCTGTAGGTGAGGTGTAAAGTGTTTTGATCCAGTTAATAAATGATTCCCCAAAGCCAAACCTGTGAAGTGCATTAATGAGAAATGACCAGTTCACTCTGTCGAAAGCTTGTTCTGCATCTAGGGTGGCTATTATTGATTTCTCGTGATGTTGGGCTGAATAGTGTATTCAGTTGAAAAGTCTGCATGTGTTGCTGGATGAGTTCCTACCTTTATTAAATCCGGTTTGGTCTGAGTGAATTATGAAGGGAATTATTTTTTCTAATCTGCGGGAGAGTGCTTTGGTAATTATTTTTATGTAACATTTAGAAGTGAAATGGGATGGTAGCTTGAAGGCAGGGTGGGGTCTTTGTTTGGTTTGAGGAGTAGTGTGATTGTTGCTGAGTTCATGTTGGCTGGGAATCTGGAGTGCTGTTGTATTTCAGAAAGCATTTGGTGAAACAGTGGAGCTAAGATGGTCCAGAAGTGTTTGTAGAACTCAGCAGCGAAGCCATCGGGTCCAGGTGCTTTATTATTGGGCATTTGATTGAGAGCAGAGTGGATTTCTCACATGTTAAGTATGAATCTAAAGAATTCTTTTGTTCAGTGAAGATTTGTGGTAGATCTATGTTGCTGAGAAAGGATCTGTTGTTTTCTTCTTCTGGGTTATTGTCTGGGGAGTATAGTTTGGCATAAAGTTCTTTGAATATTTTGTTAATTTCATCAGGAAAGTTTGTTGGCTTCCCTGCTGAGTCTTTTATGGTGAAGATGGTTGATTTTTCTTTATTTCGTTTGATTTGATTTGCAAGATATTCACCAGATTTTTCATTGTGGTTGAATTGTTCTTGACGGAGTCTGTTGATTCAAAATTTAGTTTTCTTATTCAGGATTTCATTAAGTTGAAGTTTATATTGTCTGAAATTCTTCTCCATTTCTCCTGATGGGTTGCTGGCATTGACGATTTCGAGATGTTTGATTTTTTGTTCTAATTCAGATTCTAGTTTCTTTTCTTTTTTTTTCTTATAAGACAAGAATGAGATAATAATCCCTCTCATGACAGCTTTGCCTGTTTCACATAGAAGTGTGGGTGATGACTTTGGGGAATCATTTATTTCCAAGAAGGATGCCCACTCTCTTTTAATAAGGTTGTTAAAATCAGGATCTTCTAAGAGGAATGTATTAAAGTGCCATCTAGTGATTGCTTTATGTGGACTTGGAAGGTTCCATTTAAATGATACTGGTGCAAGGTCACTGATAATGATGGGGTGGATTTGGTGATCAGAAATATTTGGGATAATTGAATTGCTGGTGAGGAAGAAATCGATGCAAGAGTATGAGTGATGAACATTTGAAAAGAAAGAATATTCTTTTGTAGCTGCATGTTGTGGGCGCCAACTATCACCAAGACCAAAATCTCCCATGAACTGGATTATAGCTTCTGAGGACTGCCAGGTGCGAATATTGCTTGGAGTATTGAGTCTGTCTATTAATGGGTCAAATACTTTATTAAAGTCACTGCCAATTATTATAGGGGAGTCAGAAATGCTTGAAACAGATCAAAAGAAGTCACAACAAAGGAAGGGTTTGAAACTTTGCGACTCACAAAGTGTGTAGGTTGAAAGGTCATTTTTGCATCTACTTTGTAGTTTGAGTCGGCATTTTTATAACAGATGTAAATTATGTGACTTGCAAAGTGTGTTGGTTGAGAGGCCATTTTTGCAACAGATGTCAATTTCGCAACTAGAAAAGCATTTAGGTTGAGAGGACATTGGTGCAACTAATGTGTAGGTTTATAGGCCATTTTTGCAAAAGATGTGAGTTTTGGGACTGGCAGAATGTGGTGGTTAAAAAGCCAATTCTGCATCTACTGTGCAGGTTGAGTCTGCATTTTTACAAAACATGTAAATATTGTGACTCGCAAAGAGTGTAGGTTTAGAGACCATTTTTGCAACTACTATGTTGGTTGAGAGACCATTTTTGCAATTACTGTGTAGGCTGAGAGGGCTTTTTTACAATTGATGTAAATTTTGCGACTTGCTAAGTGTGTAAGTTGAAAAGACCATTGTTGCAACTACTGTTTAGGATGAGAGGGCGTTTTTACAGCAGATGTAAATTTTATGAATTTCAAAGTGTGTAGGTTGAGAGGGCATTTTTGCAACTACTGTGTAGGTTGAGTCAGCATTTTTACAACAGATGTAAATGTTGTGACTTGCAACGTGTCTAGGGTGAGAGACCATTTTTGCAACTACTGTGTAGATTGAGAGGCTATTTTTGCTGCGGTGTAAATTTCACAACTAGTTATTTTGTAAAGACCATTTTTGCAAGTACTTTTTAGGTTGAGAGTTCATTTTTGCAACTACTGTGTAGGCTTAGAGGCCATTTTGCTACAGATGTTGTTTTTTTTTTTTTTTTTAACTTGTCGTGTCCAGCATTGCAACAGCAGAATTATGGTCTGGCTGCCATTTTTTGCAGAACACATTTACTTTGCCAAGAGGAGCCGTTTGTATATAAGGCTCCCCTTGAGTTTTAAGTGAAACTTTTTATTAGTGTTTTTGTTAATTTTTTTATTTTTATTTATTTATTTATTTATTTATTTTTTCCCCCACCATATACTGCCAAGTTGGAAGATTATTGCTTGACCAGACAAGAGTGATAATAGATAAGAGAGAGGGAAGAAAAATAGACAGAAAGGGAGAGAGAAACAACAAAACAGAAAAGAACAACCACAATAACTGAGCAGATGCATACAAACAGGAGAACCAAACAACCAGCTGCTGAACCTGAAAAGAAACAGTATCCTGAGGTCTTTGACACTACAAACACAAGGAGCACCTGAGGAGAGAAGAACTGGAGAGATCGTTAGCAACAATGAGCACAGCAACAACAATTATAGATGTGTATATATATATATATATATATATATATATATACATACATAGACACATATATACATAAACATACAGATATCGGCATCTGTAGGGGCATGGCTGAGAGTGCAGATTGTTCGGATCAAGTTGTGCTTTGTGTTTAGTGATCATGCAAAGAAGTGATCGTGCAGATGTAGCCCCACTGCCTTTAGGGGCCAGATGTACACTGAGAGGGCCCCCCAGCGCCATGCAGCCAGCCGCCACAACAGAGCGCCGAGCAAAGGCAGCCTGCCACAAAGCCAGGAGTGCGCCAACCAAGGAGAAGGCCGGGAGAAGAGGCAAGGAGAAGCGGGAGATAGACGCCCGACTCTGCGGGGTAAGGGCCCTAGGGGCCCAGGGGGCTGAGGCCCACAGGCCCTGCTAGACGCCGGGCCCCCGATCGAGTGTAGGGGGGCAGGAGACGGGCACCGCGAGCCCAAGGACAACCCACCCACCCCCGCAGGAGAGGGCCCAGCCTGGCACCCAGGAGGACAGGACCAGCCCAGACAGCCACCCACTGCGGGCCGGCACCCGCCCGAAGCACCCCCCGGCCAGACCATAGAGATCCCCCCCCTCCCCCCCCCCCCCCCAAGATCTAACCTCCCCTGAGCCCCGGCCCCTGCCCCACCCTGACCCCCAACCCAGGTCTAGAGGCCAGCGTCGGCCTGAGGTCACCAAGCCCCTGGCACCCACACACCAAACACAGAGACATACACTCATTCACTCATGCACTCATGCACTCACACGCACTGCACATTTTCTTCCCCCCTCCCCTCTCCAGGACAGAGGGCCATGGACACCCCCAGGGCGCTACCGGGTCCCAGCCGCGTCGACAGCCCATAGCCCAAGCCAGTGGGTCCCCTCTACCTCGTGCCCCAGGGCGCACCCAGGAAACGGGGGTGTGGAAAGGGCCCCCCTGCCCCAGCTCCCCCGCTCAGTAGTAGGTGATGGTTGTGTTCCTAATTCAGTTAAAAAAAAATGGTTAAAATTGGGGGGCAGACGACCAAACGGTTCTGGAGGCGACGCCCTCCAGGTGGTCAGCCTGAAGAGCCCCGCCCACCATACACCATCCGGCCTGTCCCCCCAAGGCCCTGTGTGTATGTTGTGTAGTGTAGTAGGTAATATGTAGTGATGTCTAAGTGCAATTAAAACTGAGGAGCAAGTTCTATCAGGGTGCAGTAGGAGTGGTCTCCAAGGACCCCTCCACTGCACCTGGCAGGCCCATGCCCCCCCCCGGCCCGGCCCCCCCCCGAGGATGGAGGGCAGCCCCCCAGGCACCGGAGCCCACAACCCGCCCCCCCACACCGGCCAGAGTTGCCCAGCCGTCCAGCCCGGGGCCGGCGTCCCCCCCCCCCCGAAGCCCACCAGTAGCCCCCACTCACCGCTGCAGGGACACCCCCCGCCCCCCCCCCGCCCCAGCCCACCACCCCAACCCAGCCGGACACGCCGCCACCCCCCGCAACAGCCACCCAGCCCTACACCCCACGAGACCACCAGCAGGCCAGCGGCCGTCAGCCCCCCCAGCGCCAAACCACCCGTAGCAGCGAGATCCCTACCTATCACCCAGCTAAGTGATGGAGCTAATCACAGGGGACCAGAGAGAGTTAACATCCTCCAATTCATGCTTAGAAGAGGCAGACATTATCTCATTGCTGATGTAATCTGATAGAAGGTTTTTAAACTGGTTGGAAGATAGATTATTTTTGCTTTTCCAATTTAAGAGAATAGTTTTCTTCGCGATGCATAGGGCAGTGAGGACTAAGTGTTTCAAGTTAGAGTCTATGACAGTGTCATCCAGGTTCCCTAGAAGGCACAGTCTGGGACATGCAGGGATATTACACTTGAACCATACTGAAAGGTCCTCACACACCCGGAGCCAAAACTTCTGAACTGGTGTACAGGACCACACAGCATGTAAATAGTCATCTGGTATGTTATTGGTGCAATGTGAACAAATACTTGATTGCGTTAGGCCCATCTTGAACATCCTTTGTCCCGTGTACTGGATTCTGTGGATAATTTTGTACTGTATAAGTTGCAGATTTTAATTTTTAGTCATTTTGAATGTATTTGAACAGACTTGTGACCAAAAGTTATTATCAAAATTACTGGATAAATCTGTTTGCCACTTGAGCGTTGGGAGTGAGATTGAATCTTCTGTCTTGACCAGTAGCCTATAGATTTTTGATAACAATTTTGGGGCTTTGAGATTTATAAATTCTGCAACTTGAGCAGGGAGTTGTAAGTCCAGCTGGTTGGAATTATATTTCTTGCTTATTATAGATTTCATTTGTTGGTACTCTAGGAATTTGGCGCTGCTGATTTCATATTGCACAGTGAGTTCCTCGAATGGTATGAATTTTTTGTTTTGAATAATATGTTCGAGATGCTTTATCCCTTTATTAGTCCACTGAGCAAAGTTTATCATTTTCTTATTTTGCAGGATGTTGGGGTTGTTCCAGATGGGTGTAAGCTTACACGGAACGAGTGAAGATTTGGTCAATTTCAGAAACTCCCACCAGGTTGTCAGAGTGGAACTAATGTTGATGCTTTTAAAACATTTATGATGCCTTACAGTTGGGCTTATAAATGGCAGACTAGAAATAACTAGGTCATTACATAGTACCTGCTCTACATCCAGCCATGGTTCATCTAGTTGGTTGGGATTTAGCCATTTTGATATGTCTTGTAATCTGTTTGCTAGGAAATAGAGGTGAAAATTGGGCAAATCTAAACCACCATTGTTTTTAGCCTTTTTAGAGTTTTTAAACTAATACGCGGTGGTTTGGCTTTCCATAGAAATTTATTAATGAATGAGTCTAAGGTTTTAAACCAAGTGGAAGGAGGTTTCGTGGGAATCATTGAGAACAGATAGTTTACTCTAGGTAGAACCATCATTTTTATGGTGGCAACTCTTCCCATGAGTGATATGGGTAAGGATTTCCACCGAGTGAGGTTGTCCTCAACTGTTTTTAAAAGCTGGACATGGTTTAGCTTTATTAATTCAGAAATACTGGGAGAGATGTTTATTCCCAAGTATTTAATATTCGCTGACTGTAGTGTAATATTTGGAATATTCTGGAATGTGCAGTTGATAGGTAGAACAGTAGTTTTACACCAATTAATGGAGTAGTCCGAAATTGATGAGAATTTATTAATGAGTGTGATTGTATGAGAGAGAGATGTTTGTGAGTTCTGGAGAAAAAGTAATACATCATCAGCATAAAGACTAGTCTTGTGTTCTATACTATTGCCATTAATACCTTTAATTTCTTTAGTTTGTCTAATACTAGCTGCTAAGGGTTCAATAAAGATAGCAAAAAGTGAGGGGGAGAGTGGGCAGCCCTGCCTGGTGCCCCTTTGTAGACTGAAGCTTGGAGAAGTTTGATCATTTGTCCTTACACATGCATTTGGGTCATTGTATAAGATCTTCAGCCAGTCAATAAAAGATGGACCGAATCCAAATTTTGTTCAATGTTGCAAATAGGAACTTCCAGTTAACACGGTCAAATGCTTTTTCTGCATCTAAGGAGATGATTGTGGTTTCTAGATTGTGTGAGGTGGCATAATCTATCAGATTTGTTAGTCTGCGCATATTAGTGGAAGAATGTCTGCCCTGTTTGATCAGGGTGTATAATAAGAGGAGTTACTGTTTCTAATCTTTTGGCAAGGGCTTTGCAGATTATTTTGAGGTCAGCGTTTATTAATGAAATTGGCCGGTAACTGGATGGAAGTGTGGAGTCTTTTCCTGGTTTTAGTAGTAGGGTAATGTTAGCTGAATTCATGTTTTTGGGTATTTTTCCTTTTCCCTTGATCTCTGAGACCATCTTAAAGAAAGTGGGTCCCAGTGCGGTCCAGAATGCCTTATAGAATTCTGCTGGAAAACCATCTGGACCTGGGGCTTTATTACTAGGCATGCCTTGTAGTGCTTTATGGAGTTCCCCAATTGTGAGGGGTGAGTCCAAAGCCATTCCCTGTTCTGGTTACAATTTTGGAAGGTTTATGTCACTAAGAAATTCTTCAATGCTGCTATCTGGTGGGTCAATTTGTGATGAATAAAGTGTCTTATAGAAATCCCTAAAGATGTTATTTATTCTGTCAGGATCATGGGTGATATTTCCTGCTGAATCCTTAACAGAGGAGATAGTTGTTTTCTCTTTGTTTGCCTTTAATTGACTAGCTAGGAATCTACCAGATTTGTTGCTGTGTTCAAATTTTTCCTAGCATAGTCTTTGCATCATAAATTGAGTTTTCTTTTCGATTATTTCATTCAACTCAAGTTTAGCCTTCCTAATACTGTTTAGTATGTGCTCTTCAGGGGCTGCCCTATATGCTTCTTCTAGCGATTTGAGTCTTGACTCCAGTTCAGATGTTCGCTGCTTCTCCTTTTTCTTGTGTGATGAGAACGAAATTATTTTTCCTCGCATTACTGCCTTTCCTGCTTCCCAAAGAACACAAGCTGAGGTCTCTGGTAGGTCATTATTTTCTATATATAGAGACCATTCTTTTTCAAAATAGCTGATAAAATTAGGATCTTTAAGTAATGATGTATTAAATCTCCAGTTACTCGTTGGTGGTTTTATTTTCTTATCAATTAGAGTGAGTGACGATGGTGCGTGGTCACTGATAGTGATAGGATGGATAGTAGTTTCTATTATATTGCTCATTCTTGAGCTGCTAACTAGAAAGAAATCTATTCTGGAATATGAATGGTGCACCGGTGAGAAATATGTGTAATCTTTAAGTGGGGTGGTGTGAGCGCCAGGCATCGCAGAGACCAAAATCCTCCATGTATTGTTTAACAACCTTAGTGGATTGCCAGAGCCGATAGTTTCCTGTTGTACTCAGCCTGTCCATTCCTGAGTCCAAGGCCATGTTGAAGTCTCCTCCTATGATGAGTGTGTTATCTAAGTGATCAAAGAGTGAGGTGAACAAGGAGTGAAAAAAGGAGGGATCATCAACATTTGGTTCATAAATGTTAGCAATGCATAGCTTCATATTTTGAATAGTTAATTTTATAATTATATATCGACCTTCTGGGTCCGAAACTGTGCTCTCAACAGTGAAATTTACCTGCCTACTTATTAAGACGGCTACACCTCTTTGTCTGGAATTGAGACAGGCCGAATACACATGAGGGAACTGTACAGTGGAGAGTGAACCCGCTGCTGTCTCTGATAAATGGGTCTCTTGTAGCAAAATAATGTCTGCCTGCAGATCTTTCAATTTATTAAATACCTTCAATCTCTTCTCCCTGGAACCAGCTCCACGTATATTCCATGAAATAAACCTGAGTGGTGTCATACTTAGGCCAGCTGACTGAGTTAGCTAAGAGAAATGTGTGTATATGTGCTCAAGCAGACATATATGTGTATGTGCCCATATGCATTCATCCTTGTGAGCATGCATGATACTCCCATGTATGTATGTGTGCCAGTGAAATCGCCTGTGTGATGTTTCCATGACTGTATATGTTTGATAAATCCACATGCTGTGGGTGTGTTGCTGTGCGTATTGGGTGTTAATGTGTGGCCACATGCTGTTTGTAGTGCAGAAGTGCTTTGAGTGTCCTGTATGTGTTTTATATGTGTCTGAGACCCTGTTTTTAGTGTAACATAAAAGGTTAATGTTGCAGCTAATTGTGGAGAGAATGAAGGAGAGAAGAGGACCATAGAAACAAAGAAAAAAAAGAACAAGACTGAAAAAAAGAAATAACACAAATATTCTGATAGAACAGAAGACATCAGGATCCCACACATGGAGACTAGCAGTGAGCTTTTTGTCAACTAATACTGCTTAGATGATTTGCATACCCCATAGAAGTGTTTAAACCTTGTATGATGTGTTGATGAATGGTGGTATTTACCTGAAGTTAGTAGAGCCAAGGAGTGACACCTGGATCACGATACAATTGGTTGTTAACGAACAGTTTGTCAACAGCAATGACAGCTCGGGAGCCTCTTTCAATGAACCTCCGCCTGACTGGAAACAGGACCTTGCGCCGCTCCAGGATCTCCTTGGGAAACTGGTCGTTCACACTGAAGTCCGTCCCCCTCAGCTCCCTGCCCCGGCTCTTCACCTGCTCTTTCTGTTTGAAGTTAACAAACTTAGCCACAATCGGTCTAGGTCTACTTGAATCTGATCTCTTACCTCCCAAACAATGGACCCAGTGAAACAAGATGTTACTCACGGTTTCCTCGGGGAGCTTCAGTTGATTTTTAATAAAGGCTGTGACCATTGCTTCTGGATCCTCTTCAGCCTGTTCAGGGATGCCTGCAAACACCAGGTTCTCTCGCATGCTACGTGCCTGCAGATCAAGGACTGTTTCCTTGATCTTCTTGTTTTCCTCCGAGAGTCGGGTCATCCCCTCGGAGAGAGATTTAACCGACTCTCTGAGGCTATTATTCTCCGCCGCGAGCGTCTCCACCTGGTGTTGGCTGAACTCCAGTGATTCGCGCAGCACCTGGAACTCTTTATGGAGGACCTCCAGCAGGCTCAACCGGGCGTCCAGGCTGGTTAGCTTCTTATCTATAGAGAAAAGAACGTCAGTAGAATCATTACCTGGAGGCGAAATGGCTCTGGATGAGTCCCCGTTGCGCTGTCTCTTCGCCTTGGATGAAGTGAAGGGGGTCGATGTCAGGTTTGGCTTCCCCATGACGATCCTGTCGTAACACTGGTCAATGTAATCCGTCAGGCCGACCAAATCCTCCTCAATGCCCTCCAGAGTGTCCCTGTTGAGAAACTAACTTCTTCTCGGTAGATTAAGATCAGATTGGCGAGTGTTTACAGTTGAATGAATAAATGTTTTTGCGCGCCTAGTCTGAATCTGCCGTCTCACTGAATCTACGTCACAACATCACTGCGTCACCTACCTGCTACAGATGTTAATATCGCAAGTAGAAAAGTGTGTTTGTTGAGAGGCCATTTACAACAGATGTAAACTTTAAAACTAGAATAGTGTGTAGGTTGAGAATGCATTTCTGCAACCACTGTCTAAGTTGAGAGGCCATTTTGCAACAGATGTAAATTTCACAACTAGAAAAGTGTGTAGGTAGTGTGGTGGAAAATTGTCGTACGATGTCTTGTTGGTATCACTGTAAATTAATGAGTTTTACTTTACTCATACTTTTAATGTTTTTATCTTTCTCAACATACTTTCAATAATGACATCTTGAATGTTGGTATGTTGGTCATTTTAGTAACTCAAGTAATTTTCTTTTTTTTTTTTAGCATTAGCTGGTAGTAGTAGTTATACAGTATCATACAAATACAGTGTATGTAACATTGTTGATATTACCAGGCACATATTTTGCCTTATGCTGGGTTTTGTATTCAAGGACAGGTTAACCTTATAAACTGGGCCTGTACAACACCTAAGCCTTTAATGCATAATTTTACCATCCATAATTACATTATTATGATATTTCTATATTTACACTTTATAATGTTTATATAGTCTCTTGAATATTTAGTCACAGATACATGTCAAACGCCAGTATTTAATGTTATTGAGAGGTCCTTACTGAATGTAGAAATGGGATCAGAATGTATTAACTATTCAGGGTGTTACAATAGTTAGAAATGACCACAGAATGTATGTTTCAAGATTGTTTTAATAAAATATCATAATCTCACAATGTAGTTAGAAGTATCACATGAAATATTATGCCTGTAAAGGTTTTTTGGTCATATTAAGGTTTTTTTTTCTTTTCTATATGTGAGTAAATATAAGGATCTCACCGACATAATTAAAAGTTTATTTTCTACACCATAGAGCCTGAATACATATCTAGTGGAGTCCAAGGTTCAAAGTTGTAAATATTAAACTCAGGACAAGTGTTCAAAGAAAGATCGTCATGTACAGAACATTCTGTTCCAAAGCCAGGGGCAGGAAAAGCACGACCATATGTGGAACTAAGTGGGAAGCCATCTTGGAGCATGTCAGCCATTTTGTGTAAAACCATAGAATTAAGAAAGAAATATGCCTGGTTGTGCCTTATAGCTAAAAAATAAATAACTCCTGGACTCCATGGGATTGTATAGAGGCCAATGGGAGGAGAAATTACACAATTATAATTAAGAATTAAAGAAAGTGAATGTTGAAAGGAGAGGGGGAGGGACCCTTCTGGCGCCTACGGGAAGACGGGTGGAGTCCCTCCCATCGGCTATATAACATACTTACCATAACTCAATCTTCAGTTGTTTTGGGGTGTTGTGACACAAATCAACTTCCGTTTGTTATTTTTCACCTTGTGACCGTAATAAACGGGTTTCTGGAAAGTGGACTTTGCCTGCATTCGTGCTTCCTTGAAGAGCGAAAGGACAAAGTTTTACATCTGTTTTTCATCTTAGCTGCCATTCCTGCGCAGAAGTTACGAGCCAGCTCCTTCGGTATTTACTGAGAAAATGAGACACTACAGTAGAAAGGCATTTATTGCAACAACTGTGTAGGTTGAGAGGTCATTATTGTAACAGATGTAAATTTTGCAACTAGAAAACTGTTTCGGTTGAAAGACCATTTTTGCAACTAATGTGTAGGTTGAGAGGCCATTTTTGCAAGAGATGTAAGTTTCGCATCTAGTAAAGTGTATAAGTTGAAAGGCAATTTTTGCAACAACTATGTAGGTTAATAGGCCATTATTGCAACAGATGTCAATTTCGCAACTACATAAGGGTGTAGGGTGAGAAGCCATTTTTGCAACAGATGTAAATTATGTGACTCGAAAAGTGTGTAGGTTTAGAGGCATTTTTTTTGCAACAGATGTCAATTTCGCAACTAGAAAAGCGTTTAGTTTGAGAGGACATTGTTGCAACTACTGTGTAGGTTGAGAGGCCATATTTGCAAAAGATGTGAGTTTTGTGACTCACAAGGTGTGTAGGTTGAAAGGCCATTGTTGCAAATACTGAGCAGATTGAGAGGCCATTTTGCAACAGATGTCAATATCTCAAGTAGAAAAGTGTGTTTGTTGAGTGGGCATTTTACAACAGATGTAGACTTTGAAACTAGAATAGTGTGTAGGTAAAGAATGCATTTCTGCAACCACTGTGTAGGATGAGAGGCCATCTTGCAACAGATGTCAATTTCGAGACTAGAAAAGTGTGTAGGTTGAAAGAGCATTATTGCAACTACTGTGTAGGTTGAGAGACCATTTTTGCAACAGATGTAAGTTTTGTGACTCACAAAATGTGTAGGTTGAAAGGCCATGTTTTGCAACTAGTGTGTAGGTTAAGAGGCCATTTTGGCAACAGATGAAAACTTTGTGACTCGCAAGCTGTGTAGGTTGAGAGTCCAATTTTGTTACTACTATGTAGGTTAAGGGCCTTTTTTGCAACAGATTTAAACTTTGCCACTCGCAAATTGTGTTGGTTGAGAGGCCATGTTTGCCACTACTATGAAGGTTTAGAGACCATTTTTGCAATAGTTGTAAATTTCGCAACTGGTAAAGTGTGTAGGTTGAGAGGCCATTTTTTCAACTACTCTGTAGTTTGAGAGGCCATTTTGCAAAAGATGTAACTTTTGCGACTTGCAGAATGTGTAAGCTGAAAGGGCATTTTTGACCTACTGTGTAGGTTGAGTCGGCATTTTTACAACAGATGTAACTTTTGCTACTTGCAAGGTGTCTAGGTTGAAGGACAATTTTTGCAACTACTGTTTAGGTTGAGAGGCCATTGTTACTATGATGTAAATTTCATGACTAGTATTTTGGGAGAGGCCATTTTTGTAACAGATGTAAATCTTGCGACTCGTGAAGTGTGTTGTTTGAGAGACCATATTTGCAAGTATTCTGTCAGTTTAGAGGCCATTTTTGCAAGTACAGTGTAGTTTGAGCTACCATTTTTGTATCTACTGTGTAGGTTGAGTCGGCGTATTGACAACAGATGTAAATTTTGTGACTTGCAATGTGTCTAGGTTGAGGGACAATTTGTGCAAGTACTGTGTAGGTTGAGAGGCCATTGTTGCTGTGATGTCAATTTCACGACTACTAATTTGGGTAGGATGACAGACCACTTTTCCAAGTACTGTGCAGGTTGAGAGGCCAGTTTTGCAACGGATGTATACTTTGCAACTCGTGAAGTGTGTAGGTTGAGAGGCCATATTTGCAACTACTCTGTAGGTTGAGAGGCCATTGTTACAACAGATTTCAGTTTCTCAACTGGACAAGTCTGTAGGTTGAGAGGGCATTTTTCCAACTACAGTGTAGGTTGAGAGTCATTTTTGCAATAGATGTAAATTTCGCTTCTGGATAGTGTGTAGGTTGAGAGGCCATTGTTACAACTACTGAGTAGGTTGCGAGACCATTTTTGCAAAAGATGTAAGTTTTTTGACTCGCAGAATGTGTAGGTTGAAAGGCCATTTTTGCAACTACTGTATACTGTGTAGAAGCCATTTTTGCAACAGATGCAAACTTTGCGACTCGCAAACTGTGTAGGTTGAGAGGGCATTTTTGTAACTAATGTGTAGGTAAAGAGGTCTTTTTTGTACAAGATTTAAACTTTGCGACTCGCAAAGTGTGTAGGCTGAGAGGCCATATTTGCAACTACTATGTAGGTTTTGAAACCATTTTTGCAACAGATGTCAATTTCACAACGGGAAAAGTGTGTAGGTTGAGAGGGATTTTTTGCAACTACTCCGTAGATTGAGAGACCATTTTTGTATCTGCTATGTAGGTTAGGTCGGCTTTTTTACAACAGATGTAACTTTTGCAACTTACAACTTGTCTCGGTTGAGAGGCCATTGTTACAACTGCTGTGTAGGTTCAGAGGCAAGTTTTGTAATAGATGTAAACTTTGCGACTCGTGAAGTGCGTAGGTTGAGAGGCCATATTTGCAACTACTCTGTAGGTTGAGAGGCCATTGTTGCAACAGATGTCAATTTCACAACTAGAAAAGTCTGTAGGTTAGAAGGGCATCTTTTGCAACTACTGTGAAGGCTGAAAAGCCATTTTCGCAAAAGATGTACATTTCGCTACTGGATAGTGTGTAGGTTGAGATGCCATTGTTACAACTACTGTGTAGGTTGAGAGACCATTTTTGCAGAAGATGTAAATTTTGTGACTCGCAGAATGTGTAGGTTGAAAGGCCATTTTTGAAACAAATGTCTATTTTCGACTAGCAAATTGTCTCGGTTGAAAGGGCATTCTTGCAATTAATTGCGCGAAAACAGCAGCTATGTTAACACTGATGTAAATTAGGTCTAGTCCAAATCGGTGCTCTCGCTCTTCAAGGAAGCACAAATGCAGGCAAATTCCAGTTTTGACAAGCAATGTTTATTAAAGTCACAAGGTGAACAATAACAAATGGGAGTTGCTTTGTGTCGGGACACCCCAAAACAACTGAAGCATTAGTTATCGTATGTATGTTATACATACATATGATATTAGATTCTTAATTATAATTGTGTAATTTCCCCTCTTATTGGCCTCTTTACAATCCCATGGAGTCCAGAATTTAATTATCTTTGCTATAAGGCACAATCAGACATATTTCTTCCTTCATTCTACGGTTTTACTCAAAATGGCTGAATTGATCCAAGATGGCTTCCCACTTAGTTCCAAATATGGTCATGCTTTCCTGTCCGTCTCTGGATGCTGAGTGATCTGTACGCTGTGGGATTATTCAGTACATCATGTTCTTTCTTTAAATACTTGTCCTTAGTTTAATATTTGCGACTTTGAACCATGGACTCCAATAGATATGTATTCAGGCTCTATGGTGTATGAAATAATCCGTTAATAGTGTTTGTGAGATCATTATATTTTGACACATATAAAAATTTACCAAAAGTATAACAAAAAAAAGCCCTTTATGCATACTATTTTGTGTGATAATCCAATCTACATTGTGAAAGTATAAAATATCAAAACAATCTGTAAACAAACAGTCCGTGGTCCTATCTAACTACTGTGAGATCGCAAATAGGTAATACATTCTGTGCCCACTTCTTCATTCAGTGAGGACCTCTACATGTTACATGCTGGTTTTTATCTTTTATGTGATCACCTATCTAAGAAATAATAATAAAAAAAAACCTCAAAGGTAAATATTGGAATATCATTATGGATGACATTAGAGGAAAAAACCCAATGTGCAATATAGGCCTAATATATAAGGTGAACTGCAATAAACTAATGCAACACAAGGCAAAATAGGTGGCTGATAAATACTAACGATGTATCACTGTGTTTATCTGATATGATTTGAAAAAAAAAAAAATACTACTAGCTAATGCTAATAAAAGAAAGATATTTACGGGATTAAAATGACCAACATTCCAGGGTTCAACATTTCATTGTTAAAAATACATCAAAGGGACATAATATTGGTACCCACAAGACATGGCATGACTGATGAATTATCCTTCCACAGTAAGTTGAGAGGGCATTTTTGCAATAGATATAAATTTTGCGACTCACAAAGTGTGTCAGTTGAAAGGCAATTTTTGCAACAACTGTGTAGGATTAGAGGTCATTTTTGCAACAGATGTAAATTTCACAACTAATAAAGTGTGTAGGTTGATAGACCATTTTTGCAACTACTGCGTAGGTTGAGAGGCCGTTTTTGCATTAGACGTAAATTTTCTGACACGAAAAGTGAGTAGATTGAAAGGCAATTTTTGCGACAGGTGTAAATTTTGCGACACAAAAACTGTGCAAGTTAAAAGACCATTTTTGCAAGAACTGTGCAGGTTATGAGGACATTTTAACAACAGATGTTCATGTTGAGACTCGCAATGTGAGTAGGTTGAAAGGCCATTTTGCAACTTCTGTGTAGGTTAAGAGGCCATGTTTGCAACATATTTAAATGTCGCAGCTAGTAAAGTGTGTAGGTTGAGAGGCCAGTTTTGCAATTACTGTACAGGTTGAGAGACCATTGTTGCAACAGATGTACATTTTTCGACTTGCAATGTGTGTAGGTAGAAAGGCCATATTTGCAACTACTGGGTAGGTTGATAGACCATTTTTGCAACTATTGTGTAGGTTTAGAGGGCATTCTTGCAACAGATGTAAGTTTTGCAACTCGGCAAGTGTGTAGGTTGAAAGGCCATTTTTGCAACTACTCCGTAGGCTGAGAGGCCAGTTTTTAAACAGATGTAAATTTCACGACTTGTAAAGCTTGCAGGTTGAGAAGCCATTTTTGAAGATAATGTGTAGGTTGAGAGAGCATTTTTGCAACAGATGCAAATTTCAAGACTAGTAAAGTGTGTAGGTTGAAAGACCATTTTTGCAACAACTGTGTAGGTTGAGAGGATATTTTTGCAACAGATGTAAATGTTGCGACTCGCAATGTGAGTAGGTTGAAAGGCCATTTTTGCAACTACTGTGAAGGTTAAGAGGCCATGTTTGCAACATATTTAAATGTGGCAACTAGTAAAGTGTGTAGGTTTATAGGCCAGTTTTGCAATTACTGTGTAGGTTGAGAGACCATTGTTGCCACAGATGTACATTTTGTGACTTGCAACGTGTGCAGGTAGAAAGGCCATTTTTGCAACTACTGGGTAGGTTGAGAGGCCATTTTGGCAACAGATTTAAATTTTACGACTACTAAAGTGTGTAGCTTGAGAGGCCATATTGGAAACCCATGTAAATGTCGCAACTAGGAAAGTGTGTAGGTTGAAAGGACATGTTTGCAACAGATGTAAGTTTTGCAACTCGGCAAGTGTGTAGGTTGAAAGGCCATTTTTGCAACTACTGTGTAGGCTGAGAGGCCAGTTTTTAAACAGATGTAAATTTCACGACTTGTAAAGCTTGCAGGATGAGAAGTCATTTTTGAAGATAATGTGTAGGTTGAGAGAGCATTTTTGCAACAGATGCAAATTTCAAGACTAGTAAAGTGTGTAGGTTGAAAGACCATTTTTGCAACTACTGTGTAGGGTGAGAGGCCATTTTTGCAACAGATGTAAATGTAACGACTACTAAGGTTTGTAGGCTGAGAGACCTTTTTTGCAACTACTGTGTAGCGGCCTCTTCCCCTGCCAAGGCACCCGGGAAGAAGGCCTCCAAGCCCAAGAAGAGCGGGCCCAGCGCCAACGAGCTCATCCTGAAGGCCGTCGCCGCCTCCAAGGAGCGCAGCGGAGTGTCCCTGGCCGCCCTGAAGAAGGCCCTGGCAGCAGGAGGCTACGATGTGGAGAAGAACAAGGCCCGCGTTAAGACCGCAGTCAAGAGCCTGGTGGCCAAGGGCACCCTGACCCAGGTCAAAGGGGCTGGAGCCTCCGGCTCCTTCAAGATGAGCAAGAAGGCGGCCGAGAAGAAGGCCAAGAAGCCAGCAAAGAAGGCAGCCGCCAAGGCCAAGAAGCCAGCTGCAAAGAAGCCCGCAGCTGCCAAGAAGCCCAAGAAGGTGGCAGCTAAGAAGCCAGCAGCCGCAAAGAAGTCCCCCAAGAAGGCCAAGAAACCCGCAGCAGCCAAGAAGGCAGCCAAGAGCCCCAAAAAGCCCGCCAAGAGCCCCAAGAAGGCAGCCAAGAAACCCGCAGCGGCCAAGAAAGCCCCGGCAAAGAAGGCCGCAAAGCCCAAAGCCAAGAAGGCCGCACCCAAGAAGAAGTAAGCTCTCTTTGCACCCACAGGATCGTCCTTCTCAGCCAAAGGCTCTTTTAAGAGCCACCCCACAGCCTCCACCAATGAGCCACTATTTCCTCCCTGTCACAAAGCTGTGTGTACACACACACACACACACACACACACACACAGGGGACAACATCACTATCAGCTCCTCTCGTGGGGTTCAGCCGACGTGCGCACAAGCATCACACTGCTGCTCTCCCACCATAGAAACACACAGGGCCCTCACCTCACTCTATCTCTCTGCTCATACTCTGCCCTCACATCTCTCTTTAAGATTTGATTGAAATGTTTGTGTTCTATAGTTGTCTCTCTTGATTATTGTGTTTTTATTTCATTTCATATGACTCTACTGTTCTTATTTTTAAGTCGGAAACATGTGAGTCTGCTGTTGCTTTGGCCCAGCCTCCCCTCGCCCTGCATAGTGTTAAAAACGTCACAATTTCTTCATCAATCCTGCTGTTCAATCAGCAGCACTTTCATCTGGAACCAGCATGTGTCTTACACTTTTAGTCATGATAATGACAACTATAAGAGGTGTATGAATGTTAATAGTGACACATTTCATTTGAAAATACTTTTCAAATACTTTCCAAAAAAAAAAAAAAAAGGATAAAATAGGATTTAAACCAACGGAAACACAAATCAAGAGTAACACGCAGATTATTAAGATATCCCATATTTTCATGTATTTTGTTTTTGTCTAATTAACACAAATTAGTTTTGTTTAGATTTCTAATAACAAGGATGCATACTCTGCAGACTTCCGATCACATTGTTATTAGAGGAGAAATACTTATGGGCTTTAATGTGTGATCTTCAAAAATTTAAAATCTTTTAAAGACTGATGATATGATACATAAAATCATATTATATGTTTGCACTGCTCCTAATGCCAGAAAGTTCCTTTTTAGTACAAAGTTTCCTTAACCATTAATTCTCTAATCTTAATCTGAAGAGTGTTTTCCCCACTCCCCAGAATTTACTGATGTTATCTGCCAACCTTTCTCGCCCCTTTTTTTTGCAGGAGCTGCATTTCTCTATTTTATGGAATTTATATGCTTGACATCCCCATAAGTTTCCATCTGAAACTGCTTATTAATTAATTTATTCCTTCTTCTTCTTCTTCTTCTTCTTCTTCTTCTTCTTCTTTTTTATCATTTGGAGCAAAGTATGCACATGTATCTTCCCTGTTTCGATCAGTAACTCTGTAATCTACAATGCGGTCTGTTGAGGAAAGCCGTGAACGCGCAAATATCCGAAATAGCAGCATCTGGCTTGACCAAGGTGCTCCTTCTCAGCCTGGACTGGCCTTGGTGAAACACATTAAGCCAGCATGATCTAAAGGGACTTGGTCAAGCCTGGCTTTACTTGGTCATCCTGGATGTCTGAATTCTGCTTTGCTGAAATACCCCCCTGCTTTCTTCTTCTTCTCCATCTTCTTCTTTTATTAAAATTTCTTATTATCTTTCTAACGACCGACTCCCCCATAAGCCTATCGTTCTTTTCGACCTTTCGACTCCTCCTGGAAGATCCACATTGACAATGAAATATCAAAATACATAACCAACCATACCACCCCTCTGACATTCCCCCCAGATCCACATCCACTCACCAACCCCGTCACCATACCAGAAATACCGCAACAACTCAAAAAAATGAAAAATAAAGCACCTGGAGAAGATAATATACACACCATACTCATCAAAAAAGCCCCCATCATCTACCTCCTCCACCTTAGCCACCTGTTCTCAGCCTGTCTCACACATGGACACTTCCCATTCCCTTGGAAAACTGCAACACTCACTATGATACATAAACCAGGAAAAGACCCACAAGACCCAGCCAGCTACAGACCCATCAGCCTCCTCAGTTACATTGGAAAACTTTTCTAATGGATATTCACTGACAGACTCAGCACTCACATTGAAGGACTCGGACTCATCTCAATTCACCAAGCAGGATTCAGGAAAGGACGGACTACCACTGACAACACCCTCAGACTTTCAGAACACATCTACAGAAATTTCCAAAAAAACAACTCACTCTGGCAATCTTTTTCGATATTGACAAAGTATTCGACAGACTTTGGCACAGCGGAATCATTTAGAGACTGCTTGACACCAACCTCCGACTCCCACCCCCCACCCGCACACTAATCACCAGTTTCCTCCACCACCGTCTAATAAAAATAAAAGTCTCTTCCGCCACATTCAGCCCCTTCATCCCCCAAGCAGGCGTCCCCCAAGGCTCAGTACTCAGTTCACTTCTCTTCATCTTGTACACCTCCGACATCTATTACCCCCCAGCCACCATTGCACAAGTGTCCCAGTTTGCTGACGACCTCTGCTACTGCACTTCATCAAAATCACCTCACCTTGCTGCCAACAAACTCCAACAATGCATCGAAATACAAGACTGGACAAACCTCTGGAGGATAATGCTCAACCCTAACAAAACCCGTCTCGTCATCTTCACCCGCAACCCCAACCTCCGGTCAACCAACATTAAGGTCACCCTCCATAACAGCCAACTCCCCATCAGCCACACTGCAACTTTCCTCGGCACCCTGATTCAATCCAACATGTCCTGGGCAAACCACATCACCACAATAGAACAAAAAGCAAACACCAGAATGAACCACCTCAAAGCCCTCTGCGGAAAGCATGGCACCTCACCCTCGACAATAATCAAAATCTATCTCGCCTACATCAGACCACTTCTTGAATTTTCTGTACCAATATGGATCACTGCCTCCAACCGCCAAATACACAGACTCCAAAAAATACGAAACAAAGCAATAAAACTGGCCTACAGACTTCCATCCTTCATTAACACACAGTACATTCACACACTCTCAGGACTCCAGACTATTAAAGACAGACATAGACGACTGACAAGACAATATCTGAAATCAGCCACAAACAACCCAGCCCTATACAAAACAATAATGGAAGCAAAGGACCTCATCGACACCCCCCTCTCCACCATCATCAACTCTGAGGACAATCGGACATGACACCCCAGCCCCCCCACCCCCACCCCACCACCCTACCATCCCCACCGCTGCAGCTGCCTGAGTGTATGACCATATGAAAATATAGTACACCCCCCCCCCCCCCCATACACACACACAAAAAAATCTTCTTTCTCCTCCTTCTTCTTGTAAACACTTTATCCTGATTGCCTTGGTGCCCATGTGTTAACCTCTTGAGTCCCCTGCCCTCTGAGTCTCTTCAAAAAATCCCACAGATGGACAGAAAAGGGCCGAAGCTCTGAGCTGTCCCACCAGGCCCAAGTGACACCTCACCTCGCCTAAGCCTATCGTTCAGCTTTAACAGCCTGATCTGTAAACATGTCTGGAAGAGGCAAGGGAGGCAATTTGCCATAGATCCTTTCCCCCCAGGCAGATGATTTTTCTTGCCGCCCTCTAACCTATGCCTCCAAGTTTTCAAACCTTTGGGTAAGGCTCAGGTACATGGGTGATGGAGAAACTCCATCAAGAGAGTATGTTGCAGACCACATACTTTTCAGCTCTTCTTGGATACAGGCACAGGACATATACTCGTTTATTCTGTTGCCTAACAAGAGAGATTTCGAAGTCATTTTCTGCAATGAACCATCGCTGCAATGTTTTTTGGAGATAGCGTCCAAAAAAAACTAAGATCCTGGATGGAAAATGTGGTCTATTGAATCTGCAATTGAAGTCGACATAGCCAACATTGTCGTAAAATTCGGGACTGGGAAAATACCCGACCAGGACGTTGAACTGTATCTCAAACGATACTACAACATCCTACAACCACCATACAAACCCCCTCCTCGAGCAGCCTTTCAGTCTTCCTCTCAAATTAAAACCGCTCCACCCCAGGTTAATCCAACAGCGGCTCCCACACAACCACATGACACTCCCCCTCAGCCCATAGACCATAATGCCCCTCCTCACCTAGACTCACGTCAGGAGGCTGAGACCTACGCAAGAGCCGACCTGAGAGAAGCAGTGGAAAATCAGACGGATCTGGACCACGACTCTGACGAGCTCCCTCCACTCCCGGACAGCAGTGGCAGCAGCAGCGAGGAGATCGAGGGAGGTTTCGACGCAGCCGCCGAGGGAGCAGCAGAAAACAGAGCAGACGATGAGGAAGAGGAAGACTTCAGAAACCCTGCCAGCCGAGCTGAGTCGGACAATTTCGAGAGTGCAAGCCAAAGTGAAGACTTCAGCCCCGTGCACATCCAAGAAGAAAGCATCACCGATTCTCCGGAACCATCCCCGACTGAAGAGGTGAGCCAACCGTTCTCCTTTCCCCCAGGAGCTTCTATCTGAGGACCAGCGACTACTAGAAAAAAGCGTCCGGCTTCATCAGACGGTAACAAAAAAAATAAAAAGATGACCAGAAAATCACATCCAAGATAAATTAAATAACATCATGTGTTGCATCAATGTCGGCTCTTTTAACGTTCGAGGGTTAAAATCGGACAATAGATTATTAGAAACCAACCTTGACATTCTATGCCTACAAGAGCTCCAACTAACAAACGACACTGATGTTAAAGATGTTAGCAGTAAATGGACTAAAGGATTATCTATCATTTCTATAGGCGAAAAAACAGCAGACGGAGTAGGCATTTTTTTTAACTCCTCCATACATATAATAAAACAAAGGTCTATTATATCAGGTAAACTTTTATTGGTAGATTGTTATTATAAAAGCATAAAAATTAGAGTTATAAATGTATACACTGCCCCAGACAAAGTTAGTAAAATACACTTGTTCAGGAAAATGGAAGGATTAATAAATGTCGGATACAATGTTATTTTATGTGGAGATTTTAATACAGTCACTGATGAGAAAGACAGAATTGCTGACACTAACTTTAAACTAACTAGAGAAGGGAAACTTTTAGATGAAATATGTAAAAGAGCCTCTTTAATAGATGTATGTAGATACCTAAACCCTCATAAAATAGACTTCATTAGATTTGACAGTAAAACTAAAACTAGAATAGACAGAATCTACGTATCAAAACAAATAAAACCGCTAAAATACATTACTATACTAACAAATTTTTCAGATCATTTATTAGTTGAAACATTCATGAATTGTAACAATAAAGAAAAAAGAGGTTTCTGGAAACTTAATACAACTTCTTTAAAAAATAAAGAAATAGTTAATGAATTAAAAATAGAAATTGATAAAGTAATCGATTTAAGAGTTTTGGTTAAAAATGATATTGAACTGTGGGAATTATTAAAAATTAGAATTAAAGACTTTTTACAATTTTAATGCAGACAATTAAATCATATAAAAAACATAACTTATAATGAAAACGTAAAAAAATATATTGAACTTAAATGTAATAAAAATAGAACTGAAGCAGAAGATAATTTAATGCAAGATATTAAAGATAGAATAGATGAAATAAAAAGCGAATTATTATTTAATATATACAAAACTAGTGATAATGATAATAAACTTACCCCACAGTATCTCATTGAGCCAAAAAAGAAGAAATGATAACTTTATCAATTGCATCAGTGACAGAGAAGGGAAGGTATGTTTTGATGAGGAGGGAAAGAGACATGCTGTGGCGGAGAGCTGCTCCCGTATGTACACGAGAATAAGCCCCCACAGCGATGTCATCTCCTCCTTTTTAAATGATATTACCCCGTATAACCCATCAACTTTTAGTAATTTATTGGGAGAAGTGAGGAAAGATGAGCTCATCACAGCCATTGGGCAGCTCAATAGGGGCAAGTCCCCCGGTCCGGACGGACTGCCCCCTGAACTTTACCAGGTGGCTGGAGATGGACTTGTCGACCTCCTTACCTCTGCTTTTAATATAGCTCTTAAGTATGGAACCTTATGTGACTCATTTTATAATGGCATCATGTATTTAATTTATAAAAAGGGTGAAAAATCAGAGTTAGAGAATTACAGACCCATAACAATAATGAGTAGTGATTATAAAATATTAGCAAAAGTGATAATGAACAGGTTAAATGATATACTAGATTATATAATAGAAAGAGAACAGACGTGTGATAAAAGGTAGACTGATGTGGGATAACATTTGCTCCTTAAGGGAAATCATATATAATAAAAATAGTGAATTTTATATTTTAAACCTAAATAAAAAAAAAGCTTCTGACTATTTATCCCATACATATATATGGATGGTTTTAGAAAAATATGGTTTTCCCAATGAATTTATTAAAATGGTAAAACTGTTGTATGCCAAATCTAAGGTACAGGCAAATGTTAACGGTGTTCTTTCTGAACCTTTTGACGTCTTCCGCGGTGTAAAGCAGGGTTGCCCTCTGAGTGCAGCTCTTTATGTTCTCGCCATTAGCCCTCTAACCAAAAAAATAAATAACGACCGCAGATTAAAAGGAGCTTTAATCGGACATGCACTCAGAGTAGTAGCCCTTGCATATGCCGACGACATTACAGTCATCATAAACAACCAAGAAGAACTAGACATTCTAAAACTTCACCTCTCACATTATGAACAAGCCTCAGGAGCAAAATTAAACCAAGACAAAACTGAGGCTGTCTGGATTGGTAACAAACAAAATCAAACAAAAGTTAATGTAAAAGTAAAACATGAAATTAAAGTGCTTGGGATACTGTTAAACAATGATGACTGCTGTCTTTTAAATTAGAGCAGAAAAGTAGGTGAAATTAAAGAAGTTAAAAGATGGGAAAATAAGAACACCAAATACAAATGCCGAATAAATATAATGAAAACCCACATTTTATCTAAAACAAAAAACTGCCCAATAATAAATTGTGACAATGAGGAGACAAACGAACATTTGTTTTTACATTGTCACAGAACAAAACAAATAAGATCCTTGATGCACAATGTGGGTTTTGATGTTGACATAAACTATAAATCTGTAACGTATGGCCTTTTTAATGAGTCTTTTTCTGATGACAAGAGAAGATTATTTTGGCTTGTGATGTGTGTAATAAACCACAGATCTGGAAGACCAGAGCAAAAATAGGAGGCTAAAGACTATGGACATCAGAAATCGCAGCCCTCGACCCTGGGACACTCTGTCTGTTTAACGTAGTAATTCTCTGTGACCTTCTTTTATATGCTGTATCTTATACTTTCATTAATTGCTGATGAAACCAAGGTATGTTTTTTTTTTTTCTTTTGTTTAGTTTTCCTTCACTTGAGAATGTGCTTAATATTCCTTTTAATTGAACTTGTACTAATATTTTCTTTCTTTTTTTTTTTTTCCCTTCTTTAATTCGAGAAATAAAAATTTTTTCTCCATGGGTCATCTAATGTATCATCTGTCCTTCCTGATCCCTCCCCTCCCAGGGACATAAAGGCGGGCTCCAGCTCTGCTCGCAGGGGGCGCTAGAGCTCCAACAAGCGGCCAGAGGGGGAGGGAAACCCTTCATTCACGTCCTCACTGAGGGAAGAAAAACGACCGACTCCCCCGTAAGCATATCGTTCATATCTTTCAGCGTTCACAGCGACAGCGGATCGCAGCAGCTTTTATCAGCGTTTTAAACGGATTTTATCTCGCTTTTTATGCGTTTTAACCCACTACTGACTGACTATATATGCACATCGAGCCGACGAGGAAAACCCACCGCCGACGCCGTGTGGAAACACACACCAAAATCCCCAGGAAGCTCAACAGCCTGCCTCACAGCCCGCCTCTCCAGCCTGCCTCTTCAGCCTTCCTCTCCACCACAGCCTCCAGCCGTCATCTCACCGCTCCACCGCCAGCCATCAGGCCGACGTCGCCTCCTCCTCACACCGTCTCACACCGTCAAACTAACACGCCTCCCCCCCGAAGGGGACTCAAGAGGTACGGCTTATGTGATACCAAAGGCACTTTTGTTTAAGCTATAAACCACTACACTTTTCTCGCTTGTTTCTTTCTCCGAAACACTACACCTCAACCTTGTATCCACTCCTCTCTATCTCGCTCAGTCACAAACAGTATTAACATTAAGCACTTTTAATTAACACACTCACCTCAGTACAGCTGCAAAACCCTCCACCTATCTACCCCCAAAAGCAGTGGCGGCTGGTGCCAGAAATTTTAAGGGGGGCGCAGCTTTGGAGGAAACAAACCAAAGAAGCGCTCCATACTACAGTGAAAAGAAACTAAAGACAAAACATAATCACAATACAACCTCCTTTGAACAATGCACTATTTGAACAGAAATTTTGCCCTTTTTTCCTTCGGGGCTGCAAATTTCTCAGTGACCCTCTGACTGAAGTCCATCATATCCGTCACCAGTCTCTCTTCCATTGACAGCATGGCCAGTGCATTCAGCCTGTCCTGGTTCATGGTGTTTCTGAGGAAAGTTCTGAGAAGCACCTCAGCTTCTGCAGTGGTCATGGGTGTGGTGATGAGGATCTTTAGCAGAGTGACAGTCTCTGAAAATACCTCTCCAGGATTATTTTCCATCAACAACTGGATAAGATCCACAGCACCACAGCAGGCCCTGAACTCCTCCTTGCTGTAGATTCAGGCTGAGCTCTGTCTTCAGCTTTAGTTGAGCACTGGGTCGGCCTTCAAGGTGCTGCTGAGAGAATCTTCAGGAAACATGGTGTGGTACTATGTGAATCTGTCATTAAAAATACAAAGAAAAGCACATTTTATTACCAAAAGTTAACATCAGTATTTACTGAAAAAAATCAATAAAACAGCCAAAGTTTAACCTGCTCCCATAAAATAAAGCTGTTTCACTATTTTATGAACATTTGTTGTGTCACCTGAACAGTGTCTTATCTTATACATGATGTCTCATGGCTCAAGATTGTAAACACAAACAGAATCTTATGTACCACTAAACTGATGCTGTAAAACTAAAGGTAAAACTATGTGATACAGTTTTGGTATAGATTAACTGTAAAAAGTATGAACAAAACAAAACAAATAAGAAAAAAAAAACAAATAAGAAAAAAAAATCAGATACAAGCATGCAGCACAAAGGGCAGACGGCTCACACCAGCTGACTGATTCTCACAACTGAAATGGAGGCTGTCAATGTTTGGATGACATTTATAGTTTTCAGCAAAATTACTTCAAATTTTAAAAAGTCAAAAAAATAAACTTTACATTACAGGAGTCTGTTTCCATCTGCTGGAGCTTTTGAATACTTTAACTTTATACCGTTATGTGCAGTATTCAGTCAGCAAAAACACCAACAGAATGTATAATTTTTGTATCCAAATAGAAAATTTTATAATAGCAACTAAACATATGATATACAATTATATATAATGACAATACTATATATATTTATATTGATATTTATTATTTTTTTATCACATGTTTAGTTGCCATAATAAAACTACAACATTTAAAGACAAGGTATACATTTTGTTGGTCTGTTTTCGTTGATTTTATACTGTTCACAGTGGTACAAGCTGGAAAGGTACAAGGTAAGTGTCAAATCTAAAAGCTCCAGTGGATTAAAAAATAATTCTGTAATGGACATACATCTAAGAGGTAAAGAACTTGTGACGTTTACACCTTTGGGACTAATAAAACCCCACTGTTTTCACCAGTAAACTGCGACACATAACTTGATAGCATTATCAAGTCTTCCTTTTGTAATTTTTCAAAGGCTTTCACACAATGTAACAGTAATATTTAATGAGCAGTGCAATAAAACCTCTGCAATAATCTGCGTGCACTTGTGTATTACAATTTCTCCTGTCTTGTTCCTGCTTTGCCATGATTTTTAAAAACATATTTTTATAGTTCCCTTAATATAATATTATAATCAAAATAATGCATCAATTTTGTCAATTAAATTTAAAATGAACTTCTAGTAGGGTAAAACCAAACTTACCCACCCAATAAAAGCCCCAATTCCTCCTAAAAGTATGTTGTTTTTTTTAAAATATGCAAGAATTAAAAACTATATAGATTTTTTAGAACTTAAGTCTGCAAAAGGATAATGTTCTACTGAACAAAGCATTTATATCCTCTTGGCAAACTAATTTTGTGGCTCCTGATCTATTGTTTAGTGCTATGTGTGACATAAAATGCAAATCTTTGCCCCTGAATCATGTTATGTCTACTAGGAAAGACACATCCTAATCTAATCTTCAGTGTAGCACAGCCTCTTACTGATTTTCTTCTCCAATGCAATCTCACCTCTTCTGTGATCCTCTGACGGATCTCTGGACGACGCCTCCTCGGTGCATGGGAGCATCGGTCGGACGCGTGAGGATACGTGAGATACTTGCGAATGAGTAAATCATATCTGCTGCGGTGACATGTCGATGTGATTAATAGCGCTCGTTGTCCAGTCACACGAGGAAAAGAAACACCAGAACAATACTGATTTGCTGCCAGTCAAAGTGGGAGTGCGCCCCGGGGGGCAAAGTTGAAGCGGCCAATCCCAAAGACGCCTCAGGTCACATGCTGAGCAAAAGTTTAAGGACTTGCATAGACACCCATTAGGTCAGCGCCCCTCTGTACGTAAACTATGTATTCACAACAGAGTTACTACGTAAAAACATTGTGAAACCCCTTTTATTGAATGGTGACAGGTGCTGCTGACAGACTATTACTATGTGGTAAAAATGAATGTTTTTATCCGTTATTTTTTATAATTTAAAGACAAATTATGTTGTGTTTAAGTGGACTTTTTCTGTTGAATTTTGGAGGGGGCGGCGCCCCAGCGCCCCCTATTGACAAGCCGCCACTGCCCAAAAGTATGGCAACCCCCCCCCCAAACCCCCCATCACCCCACAAGAAAGACAACTAATATGGAAAACAGCATTTTCAGACCGAAATAAACCCACCCTGGACTCACAAAAACAAAAACCAAACACCACCAGGAGGAAAACAGCATCTGGCACCCCCATTTCCACCTTTATCTCTTCAACACTACAGGAGCTAAATGTACCACCACAAGCACCCAACCCAGTTCAAAAGGAAAACTCACATCCCTCCGTACCCCTAGCAAAACCTATGACTTCCCAGGAGCCACCCCCATCATCCCTCCCCTCCACTACAGCCACCACAGCTACCATAGACCACCTAATTATGGAAAACATCTTTCACCAGCTGACTCACCTCCTCTCAGAACTCGGCAAATACACACAACCCACCCCCCTCCATAATGGTGTCATACAAATACAGTCAACTCTCTCCACTTTGAAACAAATACTACTGCACGGACAAGAGCCCCAGACCCCCCCTCCCCCTCCTTTCCACTCTATAGTCTGAAATAGTCAGCACCAATCTCCACAACTACCCCCCAACATTCAACACTGGAACAAGGAAAAGAGCAAGAAGAGAGTCCCACAGAGCAACAACAACCTACACCCGTCGTCCTCCAAGGCATTGTCACTACTAACGGCCCCTTTGCCACAAACCAGGCCATCACCCAGGAGATCAAAAACCACAAACCACAAGCACAAATTCAGAAATTGGTCCACATGAAAAACGGAAACATCCTAATCTTCCCTAAGGACATCCCATCACTAAACACTCTCCTCGCACCCTGGCCCTCTGAAGCATTCAACGGAGCAAACCTCATATACAGACTGGCACGAAAACCCGGATCATCACCCCCACCAGACACCCCGACAAAAATACTTGTCATAAAAGGCATAAACACGGATACCACTGAAGAACAAATACAACAAGAGCTAGAAAAACAAGGAATCTCCATCACCAAAATACACAGGATTATCAGCCGGACCACCCAACAGCCCACCACCTTCATTAAAATCACACTCTCCAACCCCAGCCAAGCCACCGGCCTTCTCCACGAAGGATTCTACAAGGACTTGTTTCAATACAAAGCGGAGAAGGCCCGACCCCCACCCACCATCAAACAATGCTTCAAATGCCAAAAGTTCAATCATACCTCAATAACCTGCAATAACCCGGTCACTTGCCTCCACTGTGGAGATAATCACCACCACAAAAACTGCACTGTTGACAAAAGGAACCCCAAATGTCCCAACTGCTCCGGACCCCACTCAGCAGCCTCGAAATCCTGTCCTGTCTACCTCTCCCACATGACTCCATCAACAAGGAAACACCTACCAGCAAACATAACCACCTCCAACCCCCCAAATCCCCCCCCCCCCCCCACACACACACACACACACAATTCCCTCAACCAGCTTCCCCGCCTTCGAGACGACCTCAAAAAACTTCTCAAGGACGACAGTCAAATTGAACTTATCATCCAGAGTATACAAAAACACACCTCCTTCACTGTCTGAATCCTATCCCAGCTCCACCTACCACCACAATCCAAATGACTGCCACAAACATCCTCCACATCAACATCCGTGGACTGCGAGCTAACAATGAAGAACCAACTTAACTACTCCATCAACAAAACATATCCATAGCATCAATTAATGAAACCTTTCTCTCACCCACTTCCCGAATCACTATTCCCGGCTACAAAATTATCCGGAGAGACAGGCCAACAAGACAAGGAGGGGGGGTTGCCATACTCACCAAGAACAATATTGACTACACTGAACTAGACTATAGACTGACGACCGAACAACTCAACGAAAATGAATACATAGCAATAAACATAAAACTCCAATCCCACCACACCATAACAGTTACTAGCATCTACTGTCCCCCCAACAAAAAACCTTCAGCTCCCCTTCTCCATTACACATCAAAACCGCAGCTCTCTCTCATCATGGGTGACTTTAACTCAAAACACAAGGACTTTCACTGCAACAAAACCAACACCAATGGAACAGTACTCAAACAAATATTACAGGACACCAACCTCACCATCCTCAATAGCACCGAACCCACATACGTCTCTCCCCAAACTGGAAATACTGACATTCTGGATCTTATCATCTCCACCCCCGACCTGGCAACAAGACTTAACAGCTTCACAACCACCCACCACCTCTCCAGCGACCACCTACCCGTCATCACTGCCTTCAGCTTCAACCCTCAAACAATAACAACGACCACATACAACTATAAAAAGGCAAACTGGGACACCTTCAAAAACAACATAGTGGAAAATCTCACAGACTTTAATCCATCCCTTCATCCTGACAACCTGGACTCCCTTGCAGCAACTCTAGGTCACATACTTACCCAAGCCCGTCAAGAATCAATACCCACAAAGTCACAATGATACTCAAACCTGGAAAATTCCCACACAACCCATCCAGCTACCGACCCATCAGCTTACTCAGCCACATTGGAAAGCTCTTTGAACGCATCCTCACCAATAGACTAACCACCCATATAGAAGGACTCGGTTTAATATCACTACACCAAGCAGGATTTAGGAAAGGATGGACCACCACGGACAACACCCTCAGGTTATCAGAACACATCCACAGAAATTTCAATAAAAAACAACTCACTCTGGCCATCTTTTTTGACATCGACAAAGCATTTGACAGACTTTGGCATAATGGACTCATCTACAGACTGCTCGACATCAACCTCCAACTCCCACCCCCCACCCAGTTACTCATCATGAACTTCCTCCACCATCGCCAAATAAAGGTCAAGGTTTCATCTGCCATATCCACCCCCTTCACCCCCCAAGCAGGAGTCCCCCAAGGTTCAGTTCTCAGCCCATTGCTATTCACCCTGTACGTCTCTGACATATTTTACCCCCCAACCACCATCGCACAAGTGTCCCAGTTTGCTGACGACCTCTGTTACTGGACCTCATCAAAATCACCCCAACTCGCTGCCAATAAACTTCAACACTGCATCATGGAAATAGAAAACTGGACAAACCTCTGGAGAATCACTCTCAACCCCAACAAAACCCGCCTTGTCATCTTCACCCGCAACCCCAGGCTCAGGTCACCCAACATCATGGTCACCCTCCACAACACCCAACTTCCCATCAGTCACAGCGCAACCTTTCTCGGTACTGTGTTTCAGACTAATATGTCCTGGTCCACTCACATCACCACAACAGAACAAAAAGCCCACAAGAGACTCAACCATCTCAAAGCCCTCTGCGGAAAGCATGGCGCCTCACCCACAACAATAACCGAAGTGTATCTTGCATATATCAGACCACTACTCGAATTCTCAGTACCAGCATGGATTCACCGCCTCCAACCACCAAATTCACCG